>JAJQOW010001045.1:0-66426 GCA_037975125.1 Latrodectus hesperus | reverse complement strand
ATATATATATAGTGCGATGCTTTGGGATTGAATATGGTATCAAATAGATAAACAAAATTGTACACACATCATTTTTAAAGTGCGCAAAATGAATATTATTATTATTTATCATAAGTTGTTTATTAATTTCGTTACCGTTGAGATCCTGAGTATGTCACTTTATTTCGATTCTCAATGGTTTAACAAATCCATGATGTCAGATAACGTTTCATCTACGTCACACATAATTAAATATGACATCGTATTGAGACCGTGTCGTCAATCGAACTTGTTAACGAATTTGCTGCATTCAAAGTTCATTCTTCTAACGGTAGCAAACAAGGCGAAGTTCACCATTGAATGCTTGAAAATATTTTCGATGTTCATTTTGTTAATAAAACGATTTCTTATATAAAGACCAAGGAATCCGTTTAGAAGCCGTTTTCCATTGATTCAAGCCATTAGCACATGGAGAATAAAGCAGAAGAAAAAGCAAAATTAAAAAGACACGATAAAACATCCACTTTATAGGTAGTTTAAATCGGCACGACGATTTAAATTTTTAAAAATTTCATTAATTAATAGAATTTTAAATTAATTTTTTTATTACATTACATATATTCAGACTTGTATGCTTGATTCTTGAGATCCGCTTGTAAGTCTTCGTCGATAATAGGACAAATAGCACAATGTACAACCACAGAAGATAACGAAGAAAACACCCAGGGCCATGGTGGGAATCGAACCCACACTCCTACGCTCTCAAGCGATTAGCGGAGTGATGCTTTGACCACTCAGCCACGGAGCGCCCTAAATTAATACTATCAATATCTGTAAGCAATCTCTTTTGTATCTTAAGACTACTGTCTTGCTTACGCCAACATTAAAAATACTTTTTAATTAATATTGCTGAAATAATAAAAAACAGAAATAATAAAAGCAGATTTGTAAAACATGGGCTCCAAAAATTCATTGAATTTCTTAAAATTGTTTTTTTTTAACCATAAAATGGTTGTTTCTTTCGTTATAGTTGCCATCCTGAATACGCTAATTTATTTCTTTTTGAGAATTATCTTTATTTTCCGACGGTTTTTTATTTTCATTATTTATATAATTCAATTTTAATGAGCAGGCTAAATTGGTAAAGGCTGTTGACTTACCTTAGGCCACCAACTCAGGCCTATGTTAGTGGTGGTTTTTTTGATTAGTCCGTCTTTCTTGTTAACGGGAGGCAGTGATTTCAAATTCTTAATTAAAGATCCGCCGTGTACATTAACGATGGCTGGGGCATGTTATATATGTTGTGGTCGCAATGTCCTCCAAGAGAAATTGCATACCTAGGGCTTGTAGCTATTGGGTTTTCTGCTTAGGCCTGCATTTAAATTACGAAGACTCTCACCCGGGTGCTTCTTTCTCACAAGTGTAGCTTAAATCTGGTTTAGGTACAAGAAAGTATTTTGGCTCAACAGCAACACTAAGCTAGTAGTTAAAAGCTTCTTTCTATTGTGTCAGATTTATTATGTTTGACACCTAAACCAGATGAAATCTCTTGTACTGAGGGTCAATGCGCATTAAAAATTTGATAGGCTTAATGATCCTTTATTGATGCGGCATGTAGAGGTGACAACTTCTCTTGACTTCGAGTCAGGTTATTGATTATGTTAAGCACTTTCGATCAATAAATATTATCAGCTGTGTGTAAACGCTTGCTGATATAAAATAATCCAATATTAATATAATGCATGTAAATTTGTAATGCATAAATTAGGGGTTGTCAATGTGTGTTTACATCTTAAATTTATTTGTATAATTAATCCACCAATCTCCTTCAATTGTTTTAACTTACTATATCTTGTTTTTACATGAGTGAATGATGCGATACTCATGAGTGAAGCTACATCTGTTAATTAAAAATAAACAGATGTAGCTTCATTAATGTCATAAATATGTTTAAAAACTACTTTTCTGAGATTTAAGAAACATTAATTACACAGTATTAAAAGTGTAAGTGAGAATTCATAAGCGAAAGTTACGTAGGATTTTGTTCATATCTTTATAAGAATTAATAAATTATGTTATGAATAATGTTTTTCTTTAAAATATTTTTATAAATAAGAGAAGTCATGAGAACAAACTGAAAATTACCTTTGCTGTCATTCATATCTTTCTCTTCCAAAAGACCAATTTGATTTAAATATTCTGGTGTCATTGTAGACAATGTTATGGTATCACCTACCGCTTCATGAAAACCTAGAAGTTAAAAATTTCAGTTTGAGTCCAATTAATAATTTAGTGGAACAACGTGATTCTACATACACAAATTAAAATAATCATTGACAACGGAATTGCTTTTAATACTCGAAATAAACGGTTCTCGATATTCAAATTAAAAGAATTGTGTCCTTACAAATTAAAACATTTCAATAAATAACCATAAAGCGATTTATAAGAATGCTTTCATAAAGAAAATAATAAAAACCATTTCGAAAATTTTGAAATATATTAAAAAACTTGATTATTTTGATGAAATTTTATTTGATGAAGCTATCTTGTTTATATGAAAATGTTTTGTTAATAATCCTTTGTAACAATATATGTGTGAAGAGGTTTTTAAGAATATATTTCATGTAATTGTCTTAGTAATTAGACTAGTAGCGTTCAATTATTCTCTCATTGACTTTCAAAAAATATGCTTAAACTTCAGAACTATTTAATTTTGTTTAAGAAAATTATAGGAATTATTTTAATAGAATACAACTTATAATGCTTTTGAACCATATACGAGTACTTAATCTTTTTATTCCTAATATAATAATAATGAATGTGGCCGTGGTAGACTAGTAGTTAGGGCTTCGGACGTCCTCCCGGATGGAAGGGTGGGGATGAGCAGCCTAAGACCCTCCGAGTACATGCGATATACGTGCCCGTTAAATTTGTGGAATTGGAAGTTCTGTGATTGGTCGTTGAGTAATTTCCATAGGTGTAATGTTCTGCAGAAAATGTCCTCTTCCTAAAGATCAATGTCAAAATTGAGAGAGTGAATCCTCTGGTGATGTCATATACTGGAGGATTCTTAAAGCAATGGCGCACTTTCCAATTCAGTGCTCTGCTTAAGCGAAATATTCACTATACTGACTTAAACTCGCATAGCCAACAGCATAGAAAGCTTGGCTTGTCCAAGTGTCAAAAGTAACAACAATACGAACCATAATTATTTAAAGCACATAAATAAACAAAGAGATTAAAGTTTTGCACGATTCTGCAGTGATCAGGAATAA
The DNA here is from genome assembly GCA_037975125.1 of Latrodectus hesperus. NCBI lineage: Eukaryota > Metazoa > Arthropoda > Arachnida > Araneae > Theridiidae > Latrodectus > Latrodectus hesperus. The sequence goes on along the minus strand of JAJQOW010001045.1, from coordinate 63,169 downwards.
AAAGCGTCTTGCTTTCACTACAAAAATCAGTAAATTTAGCAGAAGGTATGGAAAAATATTAAGAAAAAAAGTAATCTACCGACTCGAGAGCTAATAAAAAGCATAAAAGCAGATGAGACGTAAGATTTCTGGAAAAATTTAGTTAATAAATGTCATTGACGACATTTTATTTCCCATTCGTTAGATTATGTATATGCCATATGATGACATAAAGTCAGAAAAAATAGTCGAGAGAGAAAACCTAAACACAAGGATATATTTTAGATAATTACAATAGAAAACCTTTCGAAAAAAAATCAAGCAAATATTTCTATCCACATTACTGAGTAACGAAAATGTCATATCACATTTCATACAGTATAATGTCGCTCATCCCCGTGACCAACAGTGCTAAATCAAGTGCATGAGTTCATTCATCCTGAAGAAATCTAATAATAGTAGGGGTCTTGAACCAGGTTTTGCCTGGTAGTCCCAGACAAGATAAAAAAATGTCATTGTATAATGTTTCATTTATAAGTGATACAACAGCTGTGGTAATGGTCGCCTGAAGAAATAAAGATACATAATTGATCAAAAAGTATTAGATATTAGGCTTTCATTAACAAATATTGCATCTTATATTCGAAGATTTTTGAAAATTTTCCGTAACATCTATTATCAAGAATATTACATCAAGTTTACATCTTTTCATGGCTGTATTGTTTAAATTAGTATAGCAGCTAACAAGTTAATGTTGTGAAAGTAAGGGAAAAGAGACATAAGTCTATCAGTTAACTTCTTTATTTAGTTTATTAACGCATTTGATTATCTCTTGAATTTGTAAGGAAGTCAATATACAGGCAAGCAACATTTTAAACTTTAGAGCCATGATTGGCGAATGAAGTGATTAATAGTCCAAGGCCACTCAGAACTCATGCATCTGATTAGATAAAATAAGTCATAAATAATAATGATACTGACTAATTTTACTACATGTGACATTTATGAATTCCACAATAAATGATTACATACAATACAATATTTAATGTAACCTCTGTCAACGAGTGAAGCCTTGTTGTATTATACTAGCGAGAACTAGGACCAAACCTTTATGTTAATTCTGGTTCTATAGAGATGTTTTCGGTACTAATATTCATGAAAAGTGTTGTTACGCAGGTCCGACATGTTTATCTGGTGAAAATGTACGAAGGACAGATGAGATCTCAAAATTTTCAATGTATCTAATAATACTGGAGACATCCTTGTCACTGTAAATGATACTCACAGAAAATATATATTTTTCATAATATCATAGATTACGATTTCTCATTAAAAAGAAGTATTGGATTTTGGCATTAGAATATGATAGATTACTAAAAAGCATTGGCCATAAATTTCTCGAACTTCAGACAATCCATTTCTCATCACAGTTATATCCAGTTATATTTACAGCTGAATTCATTCAAGAGCAGATACTCTTTGAAATTTAAACATTATTGTCTCAATATATGTGAATAATTTAGTGTTATATTTATAGTGAGAGGTTACCAAGTAAATGTAGCTTTTAAGGATCATTATATACCTTGTTAAGGAATAATTGTTTGTTTTCTCTTTTGTTTTTTAATGGTCGATCATTGATTTTGGTACATTGATCAGATACTTTATATAAAACATTATCCTCAAAAATAGGTTTTATGCCATTACATAGTCTTTTTGATTTATATTTTTTTTCATTTATATGCAATCTTCACTTTTTAAAAATAAAATACTGTCCCTATATTTTGACTTACAAAAACTAAATTATAATTTTGTGAGACTATGTATAAGAAATAATTGTTATTTATATTGTGCATACTGTTGTGATTCTGGAAATTTTTTATGGTTTTTTCATTGTCTCTTTGGAATAAATCTCTCAATTCTCTCAATGGCACCGCAGAATAGTTGGGCCAAGGCCTACAGTGCCCATATCAGTTTTCCTGATCTAGGGCCCTGGGATGTGAAACATATGTACCGGTTAGGCGATCAGCCTAACCAGAAACCTCCAGTGTTTACTTCCCAAGCATGCTTGGTACTCAATTTCCTCGACCCACTAAAGAAATGAAAGAATTAGTCGATCTTCTCAAACCAAGGACCGACTTGGGCCTGAGCAGCTACCAGGCGAGTCGGTATGTGGTGGATCACCGAACATCCTGTAGGAATGACAGGATAGCCTTGAATATAGAATCAGAGGCTGCGAACCAGCTCCCGTAAACCCTGGTGTTATGCGATCCGTGCCTAGGGCTAATTGGCACCGCGGTATTGGTGTCTTAACGGAGCCTCTAGTTGCCTGGCAAACTTCTAGAGTAATTTGCCTTGCCCAGTATCTCAGGCAATGCTGGGTGGACTTATATTATCTGAGCTTATAAATTGTTATCTTGTGGCTGAAAAGACACAAGAAATGACAAACCTTTCTGCATCTGCAGGTGATGCCTCTGAAGTATACCTGGCTGAAAAAGACAAGGGAACTCAGAGGCAGTCTTGTAAAGGGGCAGCAATGAATCCTTCACTTGAGGTAGAAATGACCTAAAAACCATCTTCTGGTGAAAGTCAGGAAGCCATCCCTAGTATGACTGACTCTCTGACCAGATAGGACTGTTTCAGCAAGACCCTATCTGCTGGAAATGTCATACGCAAGAGGAAACGGCAGAGCATATCATTTATGAATGCGAGGCTCTTGCCCTCCCTAGATTAACCTCTTTAAGCATCATCCATACTAGAGAGTTACACCTAGATTCCATTAAAGGGTTATCGGACTTTATTAATAAAGTGGGTGACCCGAGCAACTGGAACTAGAAAACATTGGGTTTGGAGTTAATGGTACAAAATGCTGATAAAAGCAGAGGTGCCCAATGACATACAAACCCAATTCTAAAAAGAAGAAGAAGAACCAAGGACCGAACCTCGGATCTGTGGCTTGGAAGCATGAATCACTGCTTCTATGCTTCTGTGGTTTGTAATCAATCAATATAATTATAAATTTATCTCTTTTTTATCAGTAGTAATTAGCTCATAATATTTCTTAACTGAAGAAATACTTTTAATGTGCACGGAGAAATTTTCGTTAAATATAAAATTTTTTAATTTAAACAGAATTTTTTCATACATTTCTTTCAAAAACAAATATTACAATTGGAGTCTGCAAAAATTATTAAAATTTAAGCAGACGCCCATGCCACAATTTATCCATATGTGCGAGGTGTAATAAAAAACAAAACATTAAGTAGCAGCTAAATTTTTGCTTAATAACACTTAAGATTCAGATTAATTAAGAGGCAGTACATGGGAAACTTGTACGAATTGCAAGATTTTACTGTTTATTATTACTGGACAAAGTTGATATATTTTGAGGAAATAAAAAAATCTATGGTCTTAATTTTGTTTGGGTTATCAGTAAAATACTTTTATTTTCAGTTTAAGTTATTGTCATATATAATAAACATATTTCGCAAAAATATTTACATATATGCTTTTAATTTCGTGGCGTAAAATGTGTTTTGAATTTACGAAAGCATTTTACCTTTGTATTGAAATTATTTTTATTAGATTAAAAAAATGCCCAATATTTTTATAGGGGTTTATAAACATGTTAGCGCAAGAATAGAAATTTAAGTAGATTAATCCGTTATTTACATAGGAAGTGGGAAAGCTCACAGAAAACTTATATTAAAATTTAGTAATGTTGAAAATATACAATACATTTCACAATGAATTATAATAAGAAAATAATCATAGATATCTCCTTCACACATGCATAATAATTACGAAGAACTCAAATTGATAGAAACTAATCTGATTTATTATCAGATTGCAGAATCTTTTAAAAATTTGTGATAAAACATTTAAAATATTTAAAGAATCGCATTTCACAATGAACAACATTAAAAGAATCATTAATGACATTTTCTCGCATGCAAGATAATGATGAAAAATTGAAATTAATATACACACAATACGATATTCACCTGGATGAGCAGACCCATGGAAAATTTTTGGTAAGTCTTGGTAGTGTTGAAAGTATTCGATGTGCCCCATTTCATGATGAATTACATTAAGCGAATGAGCATTTACCTTTGCACACATTCGAATCCTGCGCAAAATAATTTAGAAAGTAGGTCTAACTTTAAATAACATATAATTTAATATAATTAGTGAAAACAATTATAGTATCTATTGATACTACATAAAGGAATTCATTAAGGATTAATTATTTGTGCTTTTTTTGCACTTCTTTAACAATTTTTGCAGTTTTTTAATCTGATTGAAGTAATTCATTAATAAATTTTTTAATTTGTAATATTATGTACAATAGATTTCAACTGCAAATATTGTTCAAAAGTCTATCAAATGATTTGCCTTTTCTTTGACTATGCAGTTATTTCTTAACAAGCAATTTAAACTTTCAAAAATTAATGTTCATAAAATTAAACGCAAGCATGTGGTAAAAATGACTGAAAATTCTTTTTCATTAATTATTCAGTGTATCGAAATATACATAACTAGTACATAAATAAAGGCAAAAAATAAATGCTATTTAATTAAATCATTAATTATGAAAACATAAAACAAGACTTTACTTAGTTCTTCTTCATCTTCTTTCTTTTTCCCTGGTCTGAATCAGACCAGGTCCATGACATCCTTCGCCTTCAAAGAATCGAGGACAGCTCCTGGGCTGTATAAAAGTTCACGCTTTGAAAATGCAGTTCAGTAGGTGTTCGGGACTGTCTTCGTTATTATTGCACGAAATGCAGGTGGGAAAGACTTGTTTGCCCTGGGAGAACCGTAGAGTCTGAAGATGGCCAGATCTGAGTCTGGACAAGGCAGTCTGATCACGTCTTTCACCGTCGAAACTCAAAGATTCCCCAGGATCAGAGCCACAGTACCAAGGATGTGACGGCGGAATTTTCCAAGATGAGTTGGCAAGAGCCCTACTCCTAGAGGAGATTTCTTGGAAAGTCAGCGGATCAGCAGAACCAAGAGGCAGCGATGATCCATCCTTAGAAAGGCCATCGGTGATATCGTTATATTTAAGATCGACATGTGATGGAATCCATTAAAAATGAATAATGGAGGACTCAGATAATGCTTTAATCTTTTTGAAAACACAAATTCCCCTCTGGTATACAATATTCCTCCAGTTTTCAAGGTACTGAATAACTCTGCGACTGTCAATTAGCCAAAGCTCGTCATTTAACTCCTTGTTCAAGGAAAAGTCCAGAGCCATACCAATGGCTGAAAGTTCTGCACAAAAGACGGAACTGAAATCAGCATTGCGTTCTTTTAGGAAAAATTTTTAGTTTTATGTTCATGTTTAATTAGTAGTTCTTATAAAGGTTAATTTGCTTAATACAAAATTCTCAGGCTCCTTGTTGCTTAATGGTAATTGCGAGGGTGACTACGTTATCTCCTTCTCTGGGTTGCTAGAGCTTCGTGGGCTGGGGAGGAGTCCACATTAATGAGTGATGTCCAAAGTCGTTCCGCTGTCGTGTCGTGGATGTGGAGAACAGGGTGCCAGATGAAGTATGATTTTGTACCTTGACCGTGGTTCCACATTACAAGGCACTTGGTGATGGGGGAGTATTCCAAACGCGTTAACCTAGAGGTACAGTCCGGGGCTCACCTGCACCGCTGTGTAATGTGGCTTAATGGTAAAATTATGTTTTTCAAAGTGAAATGTCCAAGAACCAATTCTAGTTATCACTAAGCAGCCGTAGATGCTATTTGAGATTTACATTCTTGCAAGCCTGTTTGTCCGAGAAAATCTCTAGAAATTTTCTGGGTTTACTTTTTGCGACATATAAATATATTTCACTAATTATGATATGTTCTACCTAAAATTAACCCGTAGTGGATACTAAATTTTTGCAATGTCTATTAGGTTATACGTGGTTCCTTAAATTTTATCTAATGATGTCCGTTAATTTTTTGCAATGAATTCGTTATTTATATGCGAATGTCAGCATTTAAATAACAAGAAAAATCTACATAAAATGATATAAGTAAGATAATTTATTAATATAAGATAAACCTATATCTTTTTTTATATCTTTTATTATTTAAGTTATATTTTTTGTTATTTAAGATAAAATAATTTTTAAATTAAAAATTTAATTTTGAAAATATTGTAGAATCTAAATTTTTATAGGGTCCCTGGGTCTTTATGAATATATTTTAAAAGTACATAAATAATTTCAAGCGAAAGGCATTATGCTATATCTTACCTAAAATCCTTTCCATTACTAAAATCAGAAGATGAAGCATGACATACGATGTCTCTGTCTTTGGGTTTTTCGAAAATGGACTTGTACCAAAAATGGGGAGTCATTCTTTTTAAACCGATGGAAGTAAAAAACTTTTCTGCTGTTATGACTAAATCCAGAGGCTCCATTCCCTAAAAGCAAGGAAGTCCTCATTATTTAAATGAATTTAAATTAACAAATGGGATGCATTTCTTTTTTAAAAAAATTTCATCCAATGGAAATGTTTATTAAAGATAAATGTTGGATATTAAATTATTGTGTGTTTATACAGGGTATTCCTTTGTGGGTCTTAATCTCTCTAACCATTTGTCGCAAGCAAGTAGTTTCTATTGCAGAAATGTTTCAAATAAGGGGAACTATTCTCTTAAATTAATTTTAAATTAAAAATTTAATTTTAAAAATATTTTAAAATCTAAATTTTTATATGATCCCCGGGTCTTTATGATTAGATTTATAAATATTTTGACCTTTTCTAACAAACATAGCAAAAAATAGTTTCATTTCTTTACTATAAAAAAGTCAGTGAGTTTCAAAGTTTGTTTCAAGTTTTAATTTGAAATTTTGCAAATCTTTTTTGTCTTTTTAAGGGGTCGGTTAAAAATTTAATTAATATAATTCCAAGTAAAATACTTGGAAAGCACAGCCTTTTGGAGGAAAACAGTTTGCCCATCTATATACGAAGTGTAGCTATAGTCACGATGCCATAAGCGTTATGCTGGAAGCTATAGCAATGAGTATTAGGGTCTAAGCCTGGAAAATTTTGTCACAATTGTGATCAATCATTGTCTAATGTGGCATTTCTCTCGGGAGACGTATAACCACCATATCTCTCTTTTAGGTATTCCATACATTTAATGTCCTAGTTTACCAATATAGGATGCGTCAAAAACTCTATGCATATTTTGAACCGTCAGGGAAAATTTATGTACCCTTATACAAGTTTCAATTGCTGGAAAACTTAAAGCCCTATTTTAAACATAAATGCACTTTCTCACGTGAATGAGACTTCGTTAAACATGTTGTCCTTCAGTATCAATACATTTCTGAGTACGAGTCACCACTGATTCCTTACATTGTACCACAATCCAATGGCTTTTTGCACATGCCGCTTGAATCCCAAGTTCAAGCGGTTCCCCATTCCACGAAACCTCATTCCAAAGTGTCTCAAGGGGACTAGGCTTACGTTTATAGACCTTATACTACGCTGCGTAAGAGGAATTATAGTAATAATATTTTTGGAGAGTGGGGGAAACTCGATTGTGTGTGGCAATTCCCTGCTTCTTATCCACTGTCATGGCAAATTTTGATCCAGGTCACTGATCGCCCATCACGATGATTGCGGTGGTGCAACATTTTGTTGAAAATAAAACCACTAATTACCGTATAATATACGAATGTCTGGGAATATGGACATTATTAGGTGCTTTCCGTTTTGTCCATTTTCCTCAAAGTGAAAAGGTTCTATAACAGGAGTGGTCAAGCACCTTGATATTCTGAGCCATTTTTCAAAATTTGAAATTTTTCGTAAGCCGCAATTAAATAAATATTTAAAAGGTATGCAAAACTGTATTAAAATTTTTTTACAGAAAATATATTTATTGAAAACATGAATAAAAGTAAAAAAAATAAGTGTATTGAATTTAAATATTAAAAATTAAACATTTATTTTACTTCTATTTATAATTCTTTGAAATTTGGTGAATAATTGGTGCTCAGTAATTCTTTGAGATGCTGGTTAGTCAATACTCATCGGTTTTTGGATTTTATGAATATTAAAATAGAATAAAATGATTCACAGAAGTACGTGGTTCCGAATATTGAAATAACTCGACAGCCTTTTTTAATTCAGAATACTTCGATTCTGGTAAAAATTTCCAAAATTCAGTAATCGGCGTTTAATTTTAATTGTAAAGCTTGATTTTTTTAAATCTCTTCTTTCATGTTCTTTTCCGCAGCTTTTGAGGAATTAGATGATTCTTAACTTGGACAGAAATTAAATTTGTTACAAAGTTGCACTTAGTCTTTCGTATTTGTCGTTAGTAATTTAAAAGACATTTTGAAAAACATATGGAATGATAATTTTTTTAAAATATAATAACACAAAAATGAAAAGGGAATTTGGGAACATTTATCGAGAGCCATAAAAAATTCTTCAAAGAGCCGCAGATTGGCCACCCCTGCTCTAAAAATTCCCTTGGAGATAAACAGCATCAATTTCTCCCAGAAATTGAACTTTTAATATGAGAAATATGCTTTCAAATTGGTTCAAAATGTATACATAATTTTTTGTACTAACTGTAACTGCTGTACGAACACCATCAGGTTCATTCATGAGTGTTGAATCCGGGTTGGATCCTACACATCGGAGGTCACTCCGTCTTTAACAGCATACAGCTGTCCCACAGTCTCAAAATTCCTCAAAAATATTGGGTATTCGTTTTGTAATATATTTACTCCGAGTTTTTACCAACTGTTGCGTAAGCTAAGTGTCCGTTCTAATTCATTTTCATTATAGTTCATAAAGCTTCTTATTTGTACAAAAGCTCTCGAATTTATTAAGCTTTCTGGTGTTACATTTACTAATTCCCTCTAATGTGAATAGAAATGTATGCAAGTTCCATAATCAGAGAAGACCCTCATCCCAAAAATTTTTCAAATAAGCTCCGTTTACTTAAATTACTATATGAAAAAAATTATATCAACACCCTTCTGAAAATTTGAGGTTAAGAAAGCATATTCTGGCAATCGTTGATAACTTGGTTTATTTTGTCTCCCCATTCATTCCGAGTTTTCTCAATTAGTTAGAAATATGCGCCTTCTCACATTCTGTTATGCGGACCGATTGGCTGAGTGGTTAGCGTTCCTGACTCCTGAGCTGTTGGTCCCGGGTTCAAATCCCGGTTCAGGCATGGATGTTTCTTTCCTTCTCTGTTCTCTCTGTCCTCTCTTCTGTGATGTTGTATGAATGTGGCCCGCCCTATAAACGGGTTTGTGGAGGCATGGCGCGGGTAACTCAACTCGCCTCCGTGACTTGGTTCACAGGTGCTCGCTGGGTAACGATAAATGAGTAGCAATTTCTTGTGGCATAGTTGTGGCATAGGGTTCAATCACCCTTGTGTGCCCGCCATTGATTAAAAAACATTTTGTTATTTTTGGCATTTATACTGCATTTTCCAGATCTATTTCTGAATTGCTAATTCTAGTCATTGCAACCATTACAATTTGTTAACTTTTGTCTTGGTTTTAAAGATTTGGTTTCTAAATTTCGAATTGTTTTATGCTTTAAAGTGCCGTTAAGACACAAATTCTAATACATTTCTCAGTATCTTCCCCTAATGATTTCAATGTGTCATGGAAACAACAGGTATCAAAAGAATGAAACTTCACAAAATCCATCCTCCTAATTTATTAGTGATGTTTTGGATAATTGTAAGACATGGACAGTAAGCACTTTTTCCCCCCAAAAAGGTTTTATTTTACAAGGATTTTTCTCAAGAATCATAATTAATTTAGTGACTGACTTCTTAAAGGAAAAAAAAAAAACTTTAAATACTTTGCTCTTTTTGTCGTAGAGAAATGAAATTTTTTTGTTCTTTAATAGGAAATTTTATGAGGGAAAGTGGCAAAAATTTCTAAATATAATCCCAAAAATTCCGGGATCATATAAAATTTTAGATTATACTCAAATTGCAAAATTGAATTCTTAAATTTGAAAATTCACATGACTCGTGTTTCCTTTATTTAAAATATTTTTAAGTAGAAATTATATTTCTCATAACGGTTTGATAGATAAAAGTACACAAAGGACTTTAGAATGCACCTCATATTTCAATATATATTTTATTGATTTAAATTTGATTGAATGTAAGTGATACAATTTCAGTTTAAATGATAGTAAGGAAAATATGATAACGTGTACAAATAGTTTTAGGGATAAAAACATTGAAAAATCATACCGAAGCTTTTAGCAACAGCCTCAGAAGATTTGCGCGGATAAAAACTTTCAACATTTTTCTTTCAAAGTTACATTATTTTAGTATCTTATTATCAATTGTGTGAATTTAACTTACGTAGATTAATAATGAATTAAAATAAATATAAGGTTGCAAATAACTTATTTATAAAACTAAATTCACAAAGAGAAAAAATTGAGATATTTTGATAAAAAAAGTGCAAAATGCATTAAGATTTCACGGACCTTATGCTATAATAAACATTATCTTAAATAACAGAAGTAATTAACTCTGGAATTTCCATGAAAGTTGATATTCAAATGAGAGCAAATTTGTTAAAAATGGAAGGCGTTATTTTATGATATATTCTTTTATTCCTTTATCTTTATTACCCTGTTTATTGCTTTATCTAATAAAGGTTAACGTCTTATACAGCAATGCAAGTGCCACGTAGAGATCTTGTATTGTTAATAAACTATTTATTAATGTTACAGTACATCCCATTTCTTATAAAATGCTAATCTCATTCATTAGAAAATGCAAACACCATCTTTAAAAAATGTAAGCCCAATTCATTTAAAAATGTAAATCCCATTATTTAAAAAACACAAACCCTATGTTTAAAACATGTAAGCCCCATTCGCTTAAAACTGTAAACCCCATTCTTTAAAAAATGTAAATTCCATTCCTTAAAAAATGTAAATACGATTCGTTTAAATATGTAAATCCCATTCTTTAAAAAATATAAATCCCATTCTTTAAAAAATGTAAATCCCATTCCTTAAAATATGTAAATACGATTCGTTTAAATATGTAAATCCCATTCTTTAAAAAAATGTAAAGCGCATTCTTTTAAAAATATAAATTCCATTCTTTAAAAAATGTAAATCCCATTCCTTAAAATATGTAAATACGATTCGTTTAAATATTTAAATCCCATTCTTTAAAAAATATAAATCCCATTCTTTAAAAAAATTTAAACCCCATTCTTTAAAAAATGTAAATCCCATTCCTTTAAAAATGCTGATGTCTTGGAAGGCCTTATCGACATGCCTGAGGAAAAGTCTAGAAGGTGTTTGAAGATATACAATGTCACTGGCCAAACCAACCCATATATGCTCTATAAGGAATGATATTTGGGGACCTTGCTGGTTACATAATACGATGAATAACTGCTTTTTGGGTCTCATCGTAATCTAGTAACAGGATAGAACTCAGTGAAAATAAAGTGCTGGTTTCGAATCCATCCATTGTTTATCAATGTAAAAGGGTTGTTGTGCGCTTCGGCATGCACATCCGTCGTAATGGGTACTTGGAAGTTTTCTGCGTTTTCTCTCATGAAAATGGCCCTCGATCTATGAAAAGTCATCCTACAAGGTTTTTCAACAGGTTGTTCACTACGCAGTGGCGGCTAAAATACTTCTACAACTGCTGTCTCGGCCATTAGCCTGTTCACTACGCAGGGTCGAAGCTTCTTCCGCAGACAAGAGCAACTCTATTACAGCACTATTCAATGATAAACATATAATATGCCTTGACACTGCAAATGTATTAAATTGATATGTAGTTAATAAAAAAATTAGTATTAAAATGTTTTTTTTTCATCACTCTATGAAAATTTTCACACACACACACACACACACACACACACACACACACACACACACACACACACACACACACACACACACACACACACACACACACACACACACACAACACACACACACACACACACACACACACACACACACACACACACACACACACACACACACACACACACACACACACACACACACACACACACACACACACACACACACACACACACACACACACACACACACACACACACACACACACACACACAATTATATATATTATTTGATTAAATTCTATAGATTAAAAAATTTATATAATGAAGAAAGGTCAAAAGAAAGTTTCTATAAAGAAAATACCTTCTTCTTCATAGCATTAGAAATACGTGGAACACTCAGATTTTTATATGGTAGCATTATATCATACAACGCAGACCATGTTTGGGCATACATATCACCTAGAATACATAATAATTATAAAAAAACTTTAATGAATTAATTTCCAAATATTTATAGCAAAATTATTCATTAATAAAATTTTATTCCCTAGATTATTTTGTTAAAAATTTATTTTTACATTCCCTAACTGTCAATATTCCAATAAAATTGATCTCTTGTTTAAATAAGAATGCTTAAAATAAAACTTATTTTAGTTGCAAATTGAAATATTTATTTTATTTAAAATTTATTATATCAAAATTTCAATGCTATTTCTCTTTCTTAATGTATATAATTGATTTTTATTATATTTAAATTACTTTATTATTTTTTAAATGAAATGAATTTAAAATAATTCGTTAAAAATAACTCACCAAATATGTGAGCTGGAATGGGTCCATGTTTAAAATCAATATCTTCATTCTCATAGATTTTGGCGAGTTTCTTCCTTACGTATGCATGGAGTTGTTTGTAGAGTGGCATAATCTCATCCATAGCTGACCTGACATCATCGTAGAATGTCGGAGTTTCATAAAGGGCGATGAGAACATCCCCAGCATCTCTGTAACCTTTACAGGATTAGAAATTGAGTTAATAATTTCATTTTATAAATTAATTCGAAGTCACATGAGAACAGAGCCTTTTTTTTAAAGATTTTTTATATACAATTAGTTGTTAAAACTGAAAGCGTAAATGATTTCTAGAATAAAACAAACTAATTATTATGTTGTGGTTATTACAAATCCCCTCCAGAATAGCGGAACTACACCAGATCCATGAGCCCATGCAATTTCAAAAAAATCAAGAAAAAGGAAGAGGTCTCCAAGGAGCTCCTCACTCGAGAATTAAATGCACTCAAGAAAGGAAGTAGACAAGCTCATGGTAAAGAGGAAGGGGACAGTTTCTGTTGATACAAGATCTGGAGCACCAGTAGTAGAAGTCTGACTTTGCTCCTGGCTTCACTTGCAGATATTTGCTGGGCATAGTGGAATGTACTTCATGCCTTAGGTGACCCTACCAGGAGAATACACTCCCGAAGTACTTCGCCCGTTCCGCACAGGAACACCCCTCGCCGCGCTGAATACTATTATGTTAATCATAGCATTCTATTTTGTTTAAAGAATGACACAGTTTCAATCATTCAAGCATTTATTACTCCTTAGTTTTTTATTTTGTGTTACTAAAACCAAGCTGAAGCTAACCGAGCAAGCAAAACGTGCATCCAGCTTTCAGAAAAAAATAATGTTGTCTATTTTGAGACGATATTTATTTAATGTGTTCAAAGTTTTGTATTGCACCAGAAAGTAGTTTTACATATAGACCAACTAGAAATAAATCTAATAAATAAAATGCTAGTAAATTCCTAGAAGTTATTGGATATTAAATTTGTGACTTATTTTACCTATGTTTCAATGTATGTTCGATCGGGAACGCATGTGGACAACCTTAAATAGGTTTACTGAAGAGGGCTGTGTTGTTGCATCAGCATGTATTCCTGAGTTGGGCTCTTCGTAAGTGGTAGTTGAGTGGTAGTCTTCGTAATTTAGTGTCATAGACTAAGCAGAAGACACCAAAAACTCGAGCTGCCTCCCCCAGAGGTATCATTTCACATGAAGGACATTGCAACCAAAACATATTTAACGTGCTTTATCCACCATTAGTGAATACGACGGATCTTTTGTATGGATTGGTATTAGAACTATTTTCTGATAGTGAGAAAAAGCGCCATTAACCAACTTGACCATCCTGGTGCTTTAGTGCATAGGGTAAAAACAATGTATTGTTAAAAATGAAAAAAATTCAAATATCGCTATTTAATAAATTTGTCTATAAAAAGAGGAATTCTATGTTGACCGTATTTTTCTCTGCTTCTCAGCTGTTAAGCATAAAAGAAAATTTTTAGATGAAGGATAGAGCCATTTGCTTTGTTCTTGAACCTAGTTGAGTAAAAAATATTGTATATCGGACATAAGTAATTTTAAAGTGAGCTTAAATCATCATCAATTGTGGTTTAAGTTAGTCACAAATGCTGTAGTCAAAAATTGAAAACGCAACACAGTCTTTGTTTTGAATAAGCTAGCAATCAGCATCTTGATATTGCTTTCATTTCATGTAGCTACTCTCGATCCATCCAAGCACCAAAACTTGTTGAACAAACAAAATAAAGATCTTGTTTATATAAATTTGATTCCATTTAGTGCTGTTTCCTTAAAAAAGATGAATATATTCTTTTATGGCATATTAACTGACTTAAAAAATGCTTCAGGTTAATAAATTGTATCCCATTTCTATCAAAATTATACGATTCATCCTTATAATTGATTGAGTCTTATGGCCTTACGGTATTGGTTAAAGTTTGTTTTGCTTCTAAATTTATGAATTCACTATTCAGTTGCAATTAAAAATTTGAATTTGTGCTTAGTGCTCTTTCATGTTTGCAAAAGTTATGCTCTCAGTGTTTACAATTTAATTTAAAATATTATGTAGACAGAACACTACTATGTTAACATAATCTTAACAGCTTCTTTTCTTCTTCTGATAATTTCAAGAGAATTCTTAATTAAAATTTTAGGAAAGCAATTTAATCTATAACACCTTTAACTTTCTCATTAATTATTAAAAAATCATTCTTAATAAACTTATTGGCCAGACAACACAAATGGTGGCCAGAGCCTACCATACCCATATCTGTTTTCATAACCAAAGGCCCTAGAGTGCGAAGTATATGTCAGCGGTTAGGTAGTTAGCCTAACGCAAAACTTCCTTGTTTAGTTTCCAAGCATGTTTGATACCCAGTTTTATCGACCCACTGAAAGGATGAAAGCCTAGCTCGATCTTGCCTAACCCGAGGATACATACATTCTTAATTCAATCTAATTTAGAATGTCAAGAACAACATAATATTATGTAAAGATAGTTTTTCTAAATTAGAATTATGATTGATTGATTTCTTGGATTACAAAAGTACAGGGTGGCGCACGGCAGACGGATGAATATCAAAAGTCAATAAAACACAAAATATTAAAGAACAACGATATTTTTAATTTTGTTCTTATACACTGACAAAGGAAATTAGAGTTTAGACACTTTTCAATAAAATATCACCCAAATGGCGGCCCTCACACTCCTCACATTGCCTAAGCCTTTTCCTGAAATTTTCATGTAGTCTTTCCAGCATTTCTACAGGAATCTGTTGGATGCTGGCCTGAATGTTGCCTTTAAGGGCTTCCAGGGTCCTAGGACGGTCGTTGTAAACGAGGGATTTTAGGTAGCCCCACAAGAAAAATCACAGGGGGCCAAATCTGGAGACCGCGCTGGCCAGTGCAAATCGCCTCGCTTGGAGATGAGGCGCCCAGGGAATCGGTCACACAAAACATCTATACAAACTCTTGTCGTATGGGCCGTGGCCCCATCCTGCTGAAACCGGATATCATCCAGGTTCATCTGCTTCAGTTCAGGCAAGAAAATGTCTGGATCATATTGAGGTAACGCACAGAAGTCACAGTTGCCGCTCGATCATTTTCTTCAAAAAAGTAGGGCCCGATGATCCCCACACTCGACAAAGCAACCAAACTGTGACTCTGTCAGAGTGTAGGGGCCTCTGGTGGAGCTCCTTAGAGTTTGTCCCACTCCAGTAGCGCATGTTCTGTTTATTTACACAACCGCTGAGGTGAAAATGTGCCTCGTCAGAGAAGAAAACAACAGAGTCTGGAGGCAACGCAGCAAGCATGTTTTCGCTACTGCGTTGACGTTCTTCATAATCCAGTGGTTTTAAGTCTTGAACAACAACCATCTTATAGGGATGCAAATGGAGTTGTCCTTTGACGATTCTTTGAAGGGAACGTCTTGAAATTCCAAGGGCGCCAGCCTGTTTACGAAGGGAACGGCTAGGAGACTGCTCAACCGCAGCTCGAACTCTCTCGATGTTTTCCGGGGTGGAGACAGTTCTCTTAGGGCCCCTCCTCATCGAGGACACATTTCCTGTGTTCCTAAAGGATTTCACCCACGCAAGAATTCTGTTCCGATTGGGAACTCGACCGCGAGGGGCGATGCGGAATTCTGAACAGAAAGCGCCCTGCACGTGGACAATCGAACGGCCGTTTGAAAAATATGCTTCTACGCAAAACACACGCTGCGCTACAGACTATTCCATCTTGTGAACTGACCTTGATATGGAGACAAATTTCCGATCTCACTCTTTCGAACCACACCTTCTTCGAGCAGCGCCAACGGTTAGGAAGCGAGCAATGGCCTTTTCAAATCCATCCGTTTGCCGCGCGCCACCCTGTATAATGAATTAATTTCATGGCAAGAAATGGAGATGTAAAGTCACATTTCTATGAATTTCAGAGGCAATTTAGTTTACATCCTTCATAAAATAAAGAAAGTTCGTGTGATAAAGAAAGGAAAAATCATGAAGTTCATTTCAGAGGGGCTTCTATAGTTTTAAAAAATCATAATTCTATTCGGATTCAGTGTAAAAGCGGGTATCCCTTGGTTTGGCAAAGAATTTGGCGATAAATATTTGCAATAAAGTTTAATATCTGATAACCCTGGTATTTTCAACGCTTTAACTAACGTAATCTTAGGGTTGCCATTTTGCTATTTACATTTTGGTGCCTATCATGACGTCCCAAAAATCACCAAAAAATCAAGGGGTATTCATAATTAAACTTTTACCTTCTATTCTGTTGTTTTGGCAAGAAATGAAGTTTTAAATTTAACTGAATACATTTGAAGAGACAGGAATTAGCTTCCATTGATTATAAGAGAAGGCATAATTCAGATATACTATTCTCAATATAAATGAGATTTTAAAATTTAATTACGTATCGTTGAGGTACCATAGATTAATATCCCAGGTGAAAAATTCATATTTTTTATCTTTTGAGCTCGCTTGCATCATATTATCGCTTTATTCATGCCTTGAACTTTATCAGATTATTCTATTAATGTTTCTCGATAAAGTACTCCTGTGAGGGTTCCAGAATATTCTTCTAAAATTGGAAATAATTTGTAGAGGGAATATTTTTACTAAATTTTTATAGTTTGTCAATAGCATAAGCGTAAGCTTTGTACCAATTTTCACTGCATGTATCCGTTGTTCTGTGTGTCTAATTAAAAAGAAACCTTCTGCAATTTGATAATTTAATATTTTAAGAGTAAAAAGAAAAAAGATAATATTACTGAAAACTATACCAAAATAATATATTAGCTATTAAAAAGTTCTTAATAAATTTAGTTTATAATGAAATATTAAATCTTCATCTTCATTGTATAATTAAGTTTCAAAATATTTTTGTATATACTTAAATATATATACTTAAATTAATTTTTGAGTCAAATTTAATTATTAAATCCTTTTTAAACATCATGTGTTTTTGTAAATCTTTTATCAGATATTTTATTTAATATTTTGAAAACTCATAAAAATACACATTCTTTAATATATAAATATTTTAAGTCCAATTTATGTTTATTTTCCTAATACGCATTTTAATAATTTCATTAAATGAAAGACCACAATAGAAGAATTTCATAAGATGCGGGTAGTATAATTTATAAGAAGAACAAAACTAAACATATATTTTAAATTCAGTATCTCTAAAACTTAAACTTCCCGGAATTACAGATATTAAAATAGTTATATTAGGAATCATGTAGGCCAGGTTATTGAATTATCTTATATGCTTTCAACACATAAAAATACAGTTTATTTAAAATAATCTAGTTAGAAATATTTGTATATATATATATATATATATATATATATATATATATATATATATATATATATATATATATAAATATATATATATATATATAAATATATATATATATATATAAATATATATATATATATATATATATATATATATATATATATATATATATATATATATATATATATATATATATATATATATCTTTGACAAAACTCGGCATAAAGAAAAAGACACAGCAAAGAACAATAAATTATAAGCATTTTGAAATGATATATAAATAATACAGAGGTAGAACAGGTCTGGTCAGTAGTTGTAGGGCCACTGTGGACAGCGATGCACGAAGCAATATTTTAGACACAGAATCAATGAGAGTACGGATAACGTCCTGAGAAATGGCTCTCCATTCCCTGTCAACCATTTGCTGAAGCGCGTCTTCTGAAGGAGGCTGCGGTAGGATCTGTAAAAGATGTCCAATTATATCCATAACGGTGAGAGATCTGGGGTGCATGGTGGCCAGGGAAGCAGCTGTACATCTTGCAGGGCATGTTAGCGGATGCGAGCAATGTGAAGTCAGGCGTCATACTGCTGATAAAGAGCTGGAGGAAGGGGAGTGTCATCGATCGTATCATTGGGCTGTCATAATGCCGTGAATACAAGCTAAAGGTGGCCAGGAATCGTACGCAATGGCGGCCCAAACCATAATACCACGTTCTCGTGTGGTGGAGTTCACACAATTGCTGTAGGACTGGATCTGTCTCCACTTCGACGCGATATTACCTTCTCTGCTGGTTCCTCATTTTATATCTTATCCTACGTGAGCTGGATTACTGCGCATTTCACATCAATTGTACAATTCGGTAAGGTTCATCTACCATGAAATTTACATAATTTTCAGGACACTCCTTCCTTATTTTGCATTTTTAATGTCTGGTACTGTATATATATTAAATTAAACTCCTAACCTGTGGCATAACAGCTTTTAGATGGTTTGTCTAGCGTGTGTTAAGTTCCCAAGCATACTTGGTACACATGTTTATCGACCCACTCAAGGGATGAAAATCTGGATCAACCTCCTGCCCGAGTATCGAACCTCGATATTTGGGAGAGAAAAGAGGTGTCATTAAGCCACCAGTTTTCACGCACGCATACACGCACTCTCAGATTATAATTTTCTGCTATGTTTTAGGAAACAATGCTCAAGAGTATTTATTCTGTAGTTATACTTGAAGCTTAAAAATAATATTTACGAAAAGTTTTAGTAATCAAAACGAGGATTTCTTTCTCAAATATTCAAAAGAATTAACACTATAAATCATTATAAACTAATCAATCACACTAGAAATTTAAAAGAACTGATTAATTTCAACAGAATACATGAAATATTCTTTTAAATATTTTAAGTATTCTACTGAAATTTTCTGACAAGTAGTTTTAATTATAAATTTATTTATAATTTGTTTTCATTTTAGGCACTTAAAAATCATATTCTCAACTACACAGTATACGAAACATAGTTTTGGTTATTTTTATGTCGTATGTAATAAACTAAATTGCTGATCATAATAGGTACATCATGTTTATAAAATAAAGTTTTAGATATTCATAAAAAGAATGGAATTTTTGATTTCTGATTTGAACTTCTATAAAGTTTCGATAGTAAAATTTACTGGAAAATTCAATGTGTTTTTATTTTATTTCTGAAAGTTTTACCAAATTTTTTTGCATCCTTATTTGCAGCTTTAACAAAGCGTTTATATAACTTTCTCATTTTCCTCCCTGTTGCTTTTCTGTACTCAGTCCAATAATGCTTCAGTTCTTCATAGTCACGAGAAGTATGCATTATATTCATTATATCTAAAGAGAAAAGAAACTTTGGTTAACTATTACTAGTAATATGTTATATATGAATTATATACATATATTATAAAATTCAGACAATAGATTTAATTTAGAAAATTCATTGGCTTACTACATTATGAATGAACTTTTAAGGAAATCCATTTTTTAATTATTTTCAAATTCAATTCAAAATTAGAAAATCGAGAAATTAATGCGGTCATTTTAAATTAAATAATATATATATATATATATATATATGTATGTGTATATATATATATATATATGTATGTGATATATATATATATATATATATATATATATATATATATATATATATATATATATATATATATATATATATATATATATATATATATATATATATATATTTATATACATATATGTATTTATAAATATATAAATAAATATTGAATTTATTGTTAATTTCATTTCATAAATTTATAATACTTAGTTTCTTGATTTGATACTGCTTAATTTTCACTGGCCGCCCTGTAAAAATGATCACAAAATTACCGCCAAGCTAGAACTATTCACAATTAATTTAAAATTTCTATACCTCCGTGTTTGATATTAATATGTCATTAAAAGGCTTTTACACAGTCCAATCACATAAATATAACCATTTATAAGAACCCAGAATAATCACTTTTCACAGAGTGGACTGCTATGTGAAGTAACAAGAAGACAGCCGATTAGATTTCTGAAGTGTTCACTGGAATGCTGATTCCACAGCTGAGGCCGGCTGCTCTAGATTACACTAGATATCCATTAAAAGGCTAAGATTATGGTAAGTATTCATGCTGGAAACAACTCCATTGAGATAACTCCACAGATTCTAGATTAAGTAATGTGAGTTTGCTGGCCAGGAGGAAACTGTAAAAACACTAAGATGTCCTTCAAACCAAGCAAGCTTCTCATTGAGCTGTCGGTAGATGTGCTTGTAGGGATGGAGATGGTCAGCAAGGACCAATATGTATCTGTATTGATCCATTGTATCTTCCGCAATGATGAGTGAACCCAGAGAATACCAGCATAACATTCCCTAGAACATAATGTCTCCACCTCCAGCCAGAACCCTTCCAACAATGGCTGCAGGGTGTTTGCTTTCAGAGTTTTCACGTCGTTTCAACGTCCATCTGTTTGATGGAGTATAAAACGTGATTCATCGTAAATCTCTACCTGTCGCTACTCAGTGGACGCCTAGCTGTTGTACTCGCATGCAAACGCTAGCCTTCGCCGCCGATGAGCGGCAACCAAGCGCCTGCTTCAGAGTCCCAGATGCAGCAACGTTCGCTGAACAGCTGTTTGGGAGACACTGTTAGTAGCCCTTTGGTTCATCTGTGTGGCCAGTTGCTCAAAGTCAGCACGTCTATTCGCCTGAACGTATCTTCGTATCCATCGTTCACTTCTTAGTGTTAGACATACTTATTTTTTCCATAGGAATTTTGCCTTTGGAATTCTATAAAATC
The DNA here is from genome assembly GCA_037975125.1 of Latrodectus hesperus. Lineage (NCBI taxonomy): Eukaryota > Metazoa > Arthropoda > Arachnida > Araneae > Theridiidae > Latrodectus > Latrodectus hesperus. Next base: position 41,847 of record JAJQOW010001045.1, on the reverse strand, counting down.
TATTCCAGATGGTTGCTATCCTTATTAGAATTGTTCATAACTTTTTAAGTTGTTGATAACTTTTTAAGTTATACCTCTACACATTACAATCAATAAGTCATTAAAAATTTTGTTTCATCTATATGATTTTCTCCTTATGTACTCTTTGAAATTGATTCTAGATGTGTGGTAGGACTTAAGTAAATATTCCGTAGAAAAAAACAATAACAAATATTTTATTGAGCTCTATTGCTCGACGCTGAACTATACCGCTACTATTACAATTCTGAATCAAAATTTTTTAAAACTTATTGTATAGGATTAATCCCACTTTTTATCGTGATTAAAAAAGGATTTTAAATAAGAAACTTAATAAAAAGGAATATTTTGCACATAATTAGAAGCATATAACTTCAAATGACTTCTTCTAGCATCATAGAAGTTAATTTTAATCTTCTGGTATTACTTCATGAGAAAAGCATTTTATTTAACTTATTTTAAATGTAAGTCCTTAAGATAGCTGTTAAAACACGGGGAAAATAATAATGCAGCACGTTAATCGTTACATTCCCATTAACATAGCTTTTGATCTATATAAATCACAAAGAAAAATATGTTCATAAAGTTTTTAACCATCTTTTTGTCCTCGAAATTTGGTATAAAAATAATGATTTTCACAGCAAATTGGTTTTGATGAAAATATTAAAGGAATTCTATGTGCTTGAGTAAAGTTCTCTCGATCCTGTCGTCTTCAGGGTAGTTGATTAACACCAAATAAATTTGTTTCTGACGACAAATTTATTCCACATTAACATACATAAACATTAATTTTAGGCGTTTTTCCACATTATTCAAAGATATACATTTTTCATCGAACGAGACCAACGCTACCCCTGGTAATCACTACAACCAACCATTCCTCACTCTCCAACACGACTCCTTTATCAGGTGTGCATGTCTCACCACTTCGCAGATAACGAAATTGAAAGTTCTAGTTACCATTAACTGCCTGACTTTGAAAGCCTGCATACATACACATATGGTTTCAAATAAAAAATATATTTACAAGTTTTAATGGTGAAGAAAACGTTTATTTGAGTTTTTTTTAACCGGTTGTAAATTGAGAATAACTTTAAAATATTTAACGATACTCTTTAATGAAGAATATATGTGTTTCTAATCTCAGAATTTTTAAATTTATTTAATATCATAGAATAAAATAATTGCTTAGAGCTGAAAATGTTTCTTAAAATGTTACATGTTATTACAAAAAAATACTGTTTTAAAACCAATTTGATGAACCAAAATGCTAAAATTAAAATAATCCTTTCTTTTCAGAAAAAAATTATTCTTGACTGCAAGAAAGAATCAAAATTTTATACCTGGATCATATGGTATACTGCAGTTGTTGCTTTCTTCAAGATGCTTCTCATACGGGCACACTACAGCTGAGCTAAAAATGTCGGCCATCTTTTGCAGAATTTCTTCTTTGGAATTCTTTCTTTTTTGTTTCGATTTCTAGGAATGAAATGGTTTCAGCAAGCAGGTACAATCCAACTAAAACTTCCCAAGAAATATCTCTATTGTCTTAAGAATAAATTAAATGCAAAGATGCAATGCATTGTATCACTGAGAAAGTGGCTCGATCAACAGCCATATTTTTCCATTGTTCAAATGTATTCATTCTTTTTTCAAAGCAAAATAATACTTAAAATTTTGTAAAACTGTCTTTATTAACAGTAACAAAAGATTATCAAAAAATTTCAGTTATATTAGTAGTCTAGTAAAATAGAAAATAATCTTACACTCAAGTGTTTTTTTGTAGAGAGTCACTTTTATCAGAAACAAATATAGTTCTGATTTTATCAAAATTGATTGCTTAATTATTCAAATCTAACGGGAATGTAAATCCGACTTGTCGACAAATTTATTACCTACATTTAAACCACATTCTTCGAGCAGCAGCAAACAAGGCGAAGTTCACCGTTGTATGTCTGAGAATAGTGTCGAAGTTCATTCTGTTAATAAAACGATTTCTTTTATAAGGACCAAAGTTTGAGGAGCCGTTTTCCATGGATTCAAGCCATGGAAAACGGCTCCTCATGGAAAACGGCTATAATACATGGACACATGGACAATAGGGCAGCGGAAAAAGCAAAATATAAAAGACATGACGAAACAACCAATTTATGGTTAGTTAAAATCGGCAAGAATGATTTAAATTAAAAAAAATTCCTTAATTAATCAGGTTCACAATTAATAATTGCAATATTTGTAAGCAATTTCTTTTTATATTTTTGGCATTTCTATCTTTAGCTGCTTTTGCGCTGGTTAGGTTGCCAAATATATATTTCTTGTATTTTATCTTGATTTAATATAACCTTCATGTATTATATTTATTTACTATTTTATATATATATATATATACATATATATATATATTAAATCTCTTGAAAGTGACATAAATATAACTATAATTAACTTAAGTGATTTTTGAACATAATATAAATATGTATACGTCATGATGTATTGATTTATAAATATAATTCACCTTTTTTTAAATATTCTATAAAATTCTTAACTACTTAAAGTTGAACTGAATATTTGCATCAGCACATTAGATATTTCACTGAAAAACAGGATTATATTCAGACATTGCCTAATTAATCGCTGAAGGCTTAATACCATAAAATTTGATTCAATTATTTAAGGATTAGTTTCCCCTTTAGACCTAATTATAGCTCGGAATTTACTTTAAATTTTAATGAAATTATTTGGAATATAATTTCAATCCCATTTCAAATTATTGTGGACTTACTATCCAAAAGTGACCTATTGACAAGTTAAACCATTCAAATTTCTTGTTAAAAATTCAATTATTTGTCAAATTCAAAGCATTGTAATCTTATTCCTATGAAAGTAAACCGAAAAAAATCTATTTACTAAAACTGAAATGATATTATTTCTGATATATATTATTAAAGGTTTTAAAAATATTATAGAATATTTAAATCTTGTTAGTAAAAATTAATAATCTGTATCTATACAGTTTGCACTTGATGACGTTACTAAATTTTAACTAAAGCATTTATGTTTAATTTAACATATTTTCTCAAGTCTAAAAAAGGCTTTAAATCTGTGTGTGTACGTATTCTTAAGAAGCCAAATAAATTACTTTTTCATCCACATGCGTTGGTGCAGTTTCCGCCAGTAAAAGTTTCAAAAGACGAAACCATCTGTGCAACGTGGCATCAGATTCTTCAAAATTTTCCCACTCAAACTGTTTCATATCTTTCAGTACTCGATCCAAGAATTCCATGTAAGCCTTAGTAACATTTTCCTGTGTGAAAAATAAAATTATTTACCTCAAAACCACAATTTAAAACCACACACTAAGGTTGGAATTGTTTGGGAATTTTTGGATAAATTACTTTATTTTTTAAATATATTTATGCGTTTTATTAATTTTTGGAAGCTTATTTTAAGTAATTAAGTGCAATGTTTAAAACTTTTCTCTATTAAGGAAAATAAAAATGGTCAAGAGCAGCTTATGAGTTAGAACTTCTGATTTTAGTAAATTTGCATAATGCTACAAAACTTTTAAGTGTCAAATTTACCGTTCTTCTTCTTCTTCGAGTTGGGTTTGTATGTCATTGAGCACCTCTGCTTTTATCAGCATTTTGTACTGTTAATTCCAAACCCAATGTTTCTTAGTTCCATTTGCTCGGATCACCCACTTTATTAATAAAGTCTGATAACCCTTTAATGGCATCTAGGTGTAACTCTCTAGTATGGATGATGCCTAAAGAGGTTAATCTAGGGAGGGCAAGAGCCTCGCATTCATAAATGATATGCTTGGCCGTTTCCTCTTGCATATGACATTTCCTGCAGATAGGATCTTGCTGACACAGTCCCATTTTATGGAGATGTTTTCTGAAATAGTAGTGCCCAGTTATGAAGCCTACGATTAAACGTATCTTCTGCCTAGAGCATCTTAGAATTTCATAAGAAATCCTCGCTGATGATCTGCAGATCATACTTTTAGCGTGGGTTTGACCAGGAGATTTGAGCCAAGCTTCATACATCTTCCGTTTTTCCCATCTGAGAACATTGGTTTTTGCGGTCTTCAAATTGATCCCACAAAAAGGTTCTGGACCAATGGGAACAAAAGACGATCCTTGTTTAGCAAGCTCATCAGCCCTTTCATTATCTTCGATACCTTTGTGCCCTGGCACCCATACAAGGATCACCCTGTTTCTAGTTGCCAGTTCTGTAAGAAGGTTTCTACACTCCAGAATCATTTTAGATTTGATTTCGAAGGAATTAAGCGCTTTTAAAGCGGCTTGACTGTCACTGAAAATGAGAATCCGCTTATCGTAGTAGCCCTTCTTCATATTCAGTCGCAGACAGTGGATAATGGCCAAAACTTCTGCCTGGAAGACCGAAGCGTATCGCCCAAGCCTTACAGACAAGCTGATTCTTGGTGACACGCCACAAACTCCCAGTCCTGAGAGGCTGTTCTTCAGTGATCCATCTGTGTACCAGATTAGATCTCCTGTTTTAGTTTCAAACATGTTGTTATCCCATTCGTCTCTAGTTGGAAAAACTATATCAAATGTCTTGTCAAACATGTATGTTTTTTCCATGATGTCAGATGGCGTCAGAAAAGTAGGGTCTTGAAATTTCCTGGTGATGCCCTTGTGCCCTTTGGCAACAGACTGGTCATACCAGTGGTTTTGCAGCTTCATTCTGCATGCATTCAATCTTGCAACGCTGCATATGAAGATGTCAAAAGGAGTCAGATCCAACACAACCTCCAATGCTCTGGTTGGCGTAGTGGAGATTGCTCCTGTGATGCAGAGACAGGCTAGTCTTTGTAGACTCCTCAATCTGTCAATCACAGTCTTCTGTTCCACCTTATGCCACCAGATCACACAGGCATATGTGAAAATGGGCCTGACAAAAGCTGTGTACATCCATAGCATCAGTTTTGAATGTAAACCCCAGTTCTTACCAAGCATTCGCCTGCAAATCATAATGCTTTTCTTTGCTCGGTTGATCCTATCATCAATGTGCTTATTCCAGGTGAGTTTCTGGTCTAAATAGATGCCCAGATACTTCACCTCTGAAGCCACATTGATTTCAACATCAAAAAGTCTTGGTATGAAAAAACCTTTCCGTTTCTTTTTGCGTGTAAAAGGTACAAGGTAGGTTTTCTGAGGATTAACCATCAGGTCCCTATCCATGCACCATTGACCTACATAACTTAGAGCATCTTGCATGAGGTGACAAGTTATGTCAAAATATTTACCAAGGATAAGGATGACAATGTCATCAGCATATCCCTGCGTATAATAGCCCTTATCATTTAGATGTTTTATAAGGCTATTTACAACTAGGTTCCAAAGTAATGGTGACAGAACACCTCCTTGAGGACAACCTCTAGTAGTCTTTTTTCAAATGATTCACCGAAGATGTTCATTTGTATATATCTATCCGAAATTAAGGCCTCAATCCAAGTACACAGGGTCTGATTAATCCCTGCCCCTCTAAGTGCATTGAGGATAGATGGATGGGAAGTATTATCAAAAGCACCCTGGATGTCGAGGAAAGTTGCCAAGGCAATATCCTTTTGATCCAGAGTGGCTTCAATCTTGGAAACTAGCTGATGTAGAGCAGTCTCTGTAGATTTGCCGGGTTGATAGGCAAATTGAAGAGCATGCAAGGGACTATTTCTACCCAAGTAATCTCTAATATGCAGATCAATGATTTTCTCCATAATTTTAAGAAAGAATGAAGAAAGACTGATTGGTCTGTATGACTTGGCCTGGTCATAAGTGTCCTTGCCAGGTTTTGGAATGAAGACAATCCTAGTCTTTTGCCATGTCTTTGGTATATATCCCAGGGCCAAACTAGTTCTGTAAATTCTAGTTAGCATTGGTATGACAACCTTCTCTGCCTTCTGGATCATGATGGGCATAACTCCATCAGGCCCAGGGCATTTTAGAGGTTTAAAGGCAAAAATTGCCCATTTAACAATGTTGTAGTTTATGATATTTTTAGCGATGGTCCATTGATTGCTATTGACTCTTTGCAAAGAGCCAATGCAATGTTCCCCTTCGTTGCTATGAATATCTCTAGCTCCCGGGAAGTGGGTCCTGGTCATAATTTCCATAACCCCTTTTCCGGAAGCAGCAAAATTACCCTCCTCTTCTTTTAGGGTACCAACCAAAATAGGTTCATCCCTTTTAAGGAGTTTCTGGAGTCTAGCTCCTTCAGAAATAGAATCTATCTCGTCACAGAACTTCCTCCAGGAGTTAATTTTGCTTTTTCTAACAAGTTTGTTATAAATAGTGAGGGCCCTTTTATAGTTCTCCCATTCACCATTTTTCTTAGCTTTGTTAAAAGTTTTCTAACATTTGCTCTTTCGGCAGCTAGAGAGTCATTCCACCAAGGGCATTGGAGCTTAGTTCTTCTAGTGCGAATGGGGCAATTGTTATGATAAGAATCTAGAATACTTCTCTGTAGGAGATCTGCTGTAACTTCTAGATCGTAGTTGTCTCTAATAGGTCTGTTCCCGAGCTCAATCAACCCAGTCAGTTCTTCTTGGAATTTCTTCCAGTCCGTCCTAACTGGGTCTCTGAATATGCGATCCAGACGCACATTAGAGTGAATTTCAAAATGGATGTTTTGATGATCTGAACCAGAAGGTCTGTCATCTACTTTCCAGTATTTGATATTTTTACTAATCAGCGTTGTCGCTATAGCAATGTCAATTACTTCAAATCGATTGGAAGTAATAAAAGTTGGTTTGTTGCCCACATTTAGAATATCTAACCCATAGTTTAGAATAAATTCCAAAAGGTATTCACCTCTTTTATTTGTGTCCGTACTTCCCCAGACAACATGATGAGCATTACAGTCTAGTCCTAGGACTACCTGTAAGTTGTTATTACTTCAAAAGTTCATGAGCTTGTGCAGAGAATGGTCAGGTGGAGCCTTCTCTTCATAGGGCAGGTATCCAGAGCCTAAAACAATTTCCCTGTCCCTACCCTCTATGTTGAGTCTGACTTTCACAGCTGTCAGGTCCCTAAGAATAAATTCAGAGAGAGGAAGAACCTCAATGTTTTTATGTAAGAGTATACAAGTTCTAGCGTTACCATTAGTACAGTAGATAAGCTTACCTTTAGTTACTTTGAGACCACTGATTCTCCCCCTAACCAACCAGGGTTCTTGAATCAGGGCCAGGTGTATATCCCCAGCAAGAAACTTCTTACTGAGATTAGTAATACCACTTCTACTGTGGTGGAAGTTGGCTTGAACTACCTTCACCCCCATCAGCAGGAGCAGGTTTATCAAGTACTTTAGCCTGCATATGGTGAAGTCCAATATGAAACCTATATCCCCTTACACGAAGTGTGGCAGCATCTAATTCAGGCACACTAAGAACGATGGTCCGCCCAGATGGGTCGTTCTTAATGTTAAGAACGTTCCACTCCAATGGAGTGACCCCACCGTTATGAGCCTCGATTTTTCTCAGGAGCTCTTTAGGTTCCAGTTTATTACAGATTTTTGGCAGTTTTGCAATTATCTTGGTGGTTCTCACAAGTTTCCTTGCCTCACCCACCAAGAGTTTATGTTCTTGCCAAGGGCTTATATCATTAACATTCTGTTCCAGCCACTTTGAGCTCTCCAGATCTGCACAATTGATAATAAGAGCCCCGTTTTCAAGTTTACAGGATAGGAAGGTTGGGGCAAAGCCCTCCTCATTCCTTCCTATTTTCCTAGTTAACAAGAGTTCCAGGTCATAGGCCTGTTTCTCTGTTAACCGTTTTTTCGGATGACCTTCTAAGAGCACGGATCATCTTGATCGCCGTGAGAGCCGCCCTGTAAGTAAATCCCTCAGGTCCTTCTCTCTTGGCAGCCTTTCCGACCTTGCCCTGGTTCATCCGGTTGGCAGGACGCTTCTCGCCTTTGGTTGCCTTGGGTTTTTCAACCCAAGTCCCCTCAGCGATTTTGCGCTCTTTCACCAGCTTCTTTTTCTGTGCACCAGATATTCTCTTTTTAAGCTTGATTCTGGTCAGAGAGTCAGTCATGCTAGAGATAGCTTCCTGACTCTCACCAGAAGAAGATGGTTTGGAGGTCATTTCTACCTCCTGTGAAGGTTTCATTGCTACCCCTTCATTAGATTGTCTCTGAGTTCCCTTGTCTTTTTCAGGAAGGTCTGCTTCAGAAGTTTCTCCTGCAAAAGCAGAAATGTTTTTTATTTTCAATGTCTTTTCAGCCATATAATAACAGTTAATAAGCTCAGGTAATATGACAGTCCACCCAGCATTGCCTGAGTTACTGGGCAAGGCAAATTACTCTAGAAGTTCGCCAGGCAACTAGAGGCTCCGTTAAGACACCAATACCGCAGTGCCAATTAGCCCTAGGCACGGAACGCATAACACTAGGGTTTACGGGAGCTGGTTCGCGGCCTCTTATTCAATATTCAAGGCTATCCTGTCATTCCTACAGGACGTTCAGTTATCCACCAACTACTGACGCGCCTGGTGGCTAGCTCAAGCCCCAGAGGGGTACGCATACCTCCTGGTTCCAGGCAAATTTACCGTTACTCTGAAAGTGGAATATAAATGGTGATTAATTTGAAATTTAACGCACACACTTTCCTGATCACGATAGTGAAAAATTATTAAAATTTTATTATTTCCTAATAAAATATGTTATGGAATTATTTGTTTAAACTATATAGATTGCAATAAACAAAAGTATGAGAAGTAAAAGTAGTTCCACTTCTAACATTTTCAATTATTTTTTCATTTGAAAATAAATATTTTTACTTTGTATGTCCTTAAATTGGCTGTAATAATTTCGATAACCGCGAGATGGCGCTGTAAAAGCAGAAAAAGAGAGAGAGAGGAGAGAGAATAAGGAGACATTGAGAAATGGGTGTTTTCCCTTATAAAACGATCCTGTAAGTTTATTTTTGTTGTTCTGTGTGCAATCTAAGATAAATATTTGATTGCTAGTATGATGCGTGATAAAAATTCTCGACACAAATTTAATTTATTATCATAACAGGGTCTACAAATTAGCTAAAATTAAGCTTCTTGAAATAGATTAATGCATTTATTACGTAGCTACAATATAAATCACATATTTTCTTATTCCAAACCACATTTTTATGATATGTATCCTCTAAATTTATTTAATATTTTTAGTATAAAGCTTAATTTTGTTAAAATCATACGGATTCTAAGATAATTAAGGGTAGTAGTACAAAAAATAAGTCATTTAACATAAATATCAAACAATGAAAAATTGTCATATTATAGAAAATTCTCATATCAGAGATTTTTATTACTTCTAAATGTATTCAAATTTTTTCAAAATAAGCTTTCTTTGAGAAATAGAAGTATCAAATGTGTAATCCAAGAAATGTGCTCAGAAATTTATTATTCAAAAAAAATCATATATTATTTATCATTTTACATTGATTTGAGGAGTTCTCAAGTAAAATAAAATATTCTCTAACATATATAGAATTTTGCAAAAGTAGATAAAAGTATACCAAAAAGATCTTTCTAACTATGAGTTAATTTTCTTGATAAAAATATGTGGGCCATAAAAGGTTGAAATTATGAAATAAATAGCTCTTTTATGTATAAAAAGCTAATTTGTGAATATTAATTTCATAAAAATCAGTATTTACTTGTATTATTAAATTTATAAATAGTATTAATATATAGTATAGTAACTCTGTAAGGCAATTACAAACATACTCAAAAATTTATTGTTTTCATTGTAAATTATATGCTTTCTATCTATTAGCATTGTTTTGAAAAATATTTAAGTAAAATAATATATTTTTTATTTAAATAAAATATTTTTTATCACATTTAAGAAATTTTGTGAAGGTAGAAGAAAGTAGGTTTTCAAGTCTTTTTTTATGTACAATCAAGTTACTTAATCCCTTTAATAAAAAAAACTGAGTAATACTATGCTGAAATTTTCAATGAAATCATTCTTTTGCAAACTGCAGATTAATTAAAAAATTTTATTAAATTAAATCATTGTCTACTCGAGTAATAAAACTTATAATATATCCGCAGCAATTACAAAAAATGCGCAGAAATTTATTGTTTTTGTCATAAGACCTATACTATTATCAACTACATTGATTTAACAAGTATTTAAATAATTGAAATATTTTTAGTAATTAGAGAATTTTGTAAAAGTGGATCTTTTATTTGACTGTGCTGATTAACTCAATTTCCATTACTACCTATTTTCTTATACAGAAAAATGTTGTGTACAAAGGAAATTGAGATTATGAATTAAATTATTTTTAAAATCATAAAGCGATTGTTTCTTTCGTTCTAGTTGAGATTATGTCTACATCATTTTATCACAACTCTCATTGGTTTAAAATATGCATGACGTCAGATAACGTTTCATCCACGTCACATCGTATTGAAACGGCGTTGCAAATCCGACTGATCTATGAATTTGCTGCCTGCCTTTAAATCATATACATCAAGCGGCAACAAACATGGTGAAGCTCACCATCAAAAGTCTGAGAATATTGCCAAAGTTCTTTATATTAATAAAATGTTTTCTTATTTAAAGACCAAAGCCTCGGTTTGAGAAGTCCATTGATTCAAGCCATGAATAGGTTGACAATAGAACAGAAGAAAACGTAAAATGAAAAAAGACAAGGCAAAATATCCACTTTATGGGTAAAATCCTTGTATACGTAACACGCTTGGCGCGGATTTCAAAAATTGTCACCAACGGGGATATTCATGCGATTGTTAAAAATTAGCATATGTGACCATTTCATATTAAAAAAGTTGTAAATCTGAAAAAGGCAATGCATAAACATATAATCCGTATCTAAATGTTGCCAATACATCACATTACGAATACTAGGATTAAGACACTGTATGGTTAGTTTAAAGGGCACAAGTGCCGTATAATCCAAGATGCCAAATTCTGAGATTGGTGATTTTTAGCGTATTTTCTTATGTATCTAAAAACCTTGTTTTTATTATGTCATACAGGAAACCTATAAGAATTATGCAGAAAATTCTATTTAATAACCCTAGTATTTACGTCATCAGGTCATAATACGTCATCTTGGCAACATTTCTTCATCGCCAAAAAATTCAGAATTTGGAATCATGGTTTATACGGCACTTTAAATTATCAAGTTTATAATAAGCCTGTCCAAACAAAAAGTAAATATAATTACCTTTTCATCTCTATACCTCTTTGTAATATTGCTATCATAATTCCATTCTGCAATCATCATTTTATGTGACCATTTTCTTAATTTAGTATCAGTTTCTTGCATGAATTTCTGAGCTTCCTCCAGAGAAGAAGATGGACCATCATCTTTTACTTTTGAAATAACTGAAGTAATACTCATTCCAAGTATCAACAATAAGATCCATCGATTACCCATTTCCATTTAATTATATCTATTTATAAAAATAAAATACATGTATCTGAACAGTTTTTTTTAAAAAATAATTCACATTCAGTTTAAAGAAATTTAAATGCATTTTTAATTGTAAGTTTTATATTTAAAACGTATAACCCAAAACTAAGAGAAAGATGCCGCCCAACTTGTCTAGTGGTCAGCATGCCTACAACGGATAAGGAGGTCATGAGTTCGAATCTCGGTTCGGGCATGGATGTACTTTCTCTCTCCATCTATCTTGTCTTTGTCCTTTCCTTGTATGAATGAGGTGTGAATGGTTGCCTACCCTATAAACGGGTACCTATGGCATGTGTGTACAGAGGAAGTCGGACTCCACACCAAAATAGGGTTCAGTTGGAAAAGTGGAGCAGCGCACCCCATGTTGCCAGCCTAGCTGGCACACGACGATGAATGAAAGAGAAAAATTGATAATAAATTTGCTCCAAGCAGTTTTTAATTATTCAGCCGAAATCTTATGAGAATAAAAAAGCTAAAATATTATGATTTCAGCTGTTCTGAGTATTACTTTGCTAAATAAATGATGTGTTAACGGTTGATAAATTAATTTATATTATATTTAAAATAGTTTCAATTCACCCATGTATAAAACTTTTAAAATGTAATAAAAATAAAAATTTGTGGTAATTAAAGTCAATAACAGATACAGTAATCCTCCCCTATAACACGGTATTCTGATTCCGCGTTATACGAGCATTCTCGTAAAACGCGTTCATACGACCTCGAATAAGAATGCACAAATGATTCGCGTTTAACTTTTTTCGTTAAACAGGATTTAAAGCGAGCATTAAGGAAAAAACATGTTATGAATGAAAAATGTGCGTTTTATTATAATCAAACTAAGAACATTTTAAATAAAAGAAATTTATACAAATCCAACTAAAAAACCGTTCATTTCAAATAAATCAAATAATTCCAAAAACAGTTTTATTACCTGTTTATTCGCTGTAGGAGCTATCTGAAATAACGTTCCACCGACATATTTTTTTTTAACAAAATGTTCAAAGGTCAACAGTAATAATTTAATTTAATTTTAAAAGAACAGAATTGACAGAATGTGCAAGAGTACGATTGTGAACAGTACATATCATTATAAATTTTGCTGTACAGAAATATAATCAGGAGAATCAACGCGTTATAATATGCGGGAAAACACATGTTATAGGAGGGACATGAAATCGTGTAATATGAAAATGCGTTATACGAATACTATGTTATAGGGAAATTTCTATAATTACCTTAAATTTATTCTTATTGAAATATAATTTTCAAATTTATGGTTTTTATACAGAGATTTCAAACTTATATATAAATTATATATAATATAAATATAGTTTTAAAATTCATAGAACTTTTGAGCTTATTAAGTGTTTCACTTACTGTATTTATAAAATGTTTAGTTAATGTTTCATAAAACATAATGTGAGTTATACTTTTTTGCTTTTGTATTGAAAATATCAAATAGTTTACATTGCCTGTAATGATATTACAATAAATACGCAAAAGAGGAAAATTTAATTCGGATATGTGAAAAATTTTGGATTTGTCTCCTTCAATGTAGTGATGATGTATTTTGAGCTGTAAAGAAGTGTATCAAAAAAGTAATAAATTTATAAAAATTAATGTTAACACAGTAAAAATTGCAGTACGAAAAAATATAATAATTATATTTTTCAGCAAATATTATTGCTATGAGATTTTTAAAATAAATCAATCAAAAATACTTAAAAATGCACACATACCTTTGTTTTTAATCAATTACATTGCACATTTTATTGTAGACAACAAATTGAATTACAATGCAATAATTGAAATCCCATTCCAAACTTCTAAATTTGATTAAATAAGTTTTTCAATTCTAAATCCATCTTTTAAAATATTTATGGTTAAACAATATTATTAATGATATGAACGTATAGATGAATTTTGTTTTAAAGATTTGAAATGTACTTGTGAAAAAAATGTTATGATAAAAAAATGAATGCGCATGTTTAAAATCAGTGATTAATGTTTCAATTTTTTAGGCATTAAATAATAAAAAAAATGTCTCCCTATGTATAAATTTTTCTTTCTTTGAAAAATTATTAAGATATAAATTTAATTTATCAGAAAAATAAAAATTTCCATTATATTTTTTTAAGAAAAAGAGATATTTTCTTTTAAACTTCCGGGAAATATCTGTTGCTTTTTTTCAGTATTATTTATTTTCTACCTAAAGAAAAGGAAGCTATTAGGAAACTTTTGTAATTTACACAGAATTATGTAAAAAATAATGATAAAATTACTTCAACAAATCGGAATAAAGCAAATAAATGTTGTTATTTTTAAATATATAAAGTAAAATTAAAAAAGAAGAAAATAACCAAAAAATATTTTTGAAGATGTTTTGAAAACAATCTTAATAATAACTTTGCAGTCCTTAAGAATTCACTGCTTTTAATTTTCAAAACAATAATTTTTCTCATTTTAAATGTAGCAGAACGATTGTAAAATAACTTAATTTCTTTTGAAATGATTTAACTATAATGGTACAAACATTGCTGCTGATATTACTTTTCTGGAAAGGAAACAAGACAACAACAAAATTATTTTCCGAAAATTTTTTAAATAATATGTCGTTTTACATAGAAAATTACATGATATTTCCATGATTTTTTTGAAAATTAATAATTATCATCCAGCCATGACACTTAAAAAATTGTACATCTATTATTCATTTTCGAAAAATTAGATTGGAATTTTTTAAGAATTCAATACAAGTTTTTTCTTTAATACGTTCACTTATGTATAATGTGCAGTAGTATGTAAAGGTATGCATCAATGATGATAAATGCATATAGTTAATTATAGCAAGGTGAATATATGTACTGCTGTTTCTATTAAAAAAGTAATTGTGTTTGATTTCTGCTTTTATCATCGAAATGATAATTAAGCTATTTAATTTATAAATTACATTAAACTACTGAAATTTAATGTAAAAAAATTTATAAGCTTTCATAAATAAATACACATATCAGAGTTCCTGTATAAAAATATCTTTGGTAAAATCCTAGACAAGCCCACACAAGCCCTTGGCGACAAACTGAAGAAAAGCGCCAAGCCAGAACGAAATTCCAAAAATGATTTGGTTAACCATATCTAGTGTATCGAAGTAGGGTTACCAAGATTGGCGCAATCCACAATTATCGCTAACCAAAATCATTCTCGCCAAGGGTGTTGTTTTTGCTAGGATCCAACCATATATATATATATATATATATATATATATTTTATCAAACACACACATTTCTAAGCATTTTTTATTCTAAGCATTAGCATAAGCTAATTCGTGAAGAGGATGTTGTTTTTAGTCATTAGCGACGCTAATCTATTAATCAGGTCTATGAAGTTTGTCACTCTAAGAAAATCTAACACTAAAATTTGGCTTGTTAAAAGAACAATTCGGAAAAGCCCAGACAAATTAGAATATAGTTTAGGAATGGCTTAATAGACAGAACACTTGAAACAGACTAGAAATACCTTTTTTCCATAAAAAATAAGACATAGATAATAAGTATTCACTGACAAGTCTGGTGATGACCATCTGGTTCCACTTACAATATTTGAATGATAATGAGACCTCAAGGCACTTTCCCAGGTACCATTGGTGATGAGGATTGAAGGACAAAGAATCATTAACAGCATTTTTAGAAGAAGGTATTGAATAGAATAAAGTACAAAATTTGTTTATTTTTCCGAATATATAACATTAGACTTCGACAAAAATAGTTATATGGAAACAGAAGTGTAAGTTTCATAATAAATAGAATTTTTACTTTAGAAACAGTTATGTTTTGAAATCCAATAATGAAAATTTTTTCTTTGATTAAAACTTTAAGTAAGAATTTGTGAAATAAAATTTTTTTATATTTTGAACATTTAATTGGTTTGAATTCAAAATGAAATGTGTGGATTACACGATTATAGAAAACGTGTTTGATAAATAGCAACAACAAATTGTTGTAACGTGAAAGATTTCCTTTTATGTTAAAACAATTTTGTTCTAAAATGCAATAAGTACTGTGTAAATATACCCACACTGATTTCTAATAGTCAAAAAATAGATAATTACGTTTAATTTTTTTTGTTCTGATCCAATTATTAGTAGAACGTGTTTTTTCTTGTTTTCCAAAAATTTGAAATTTTCAGAGTTGCATTCCTAAAGGAGAACGTTGCAATTCTACTCTAATTCATTGCACGTCAAGCTTTATTTAGTCTTCCAAAACTGACAAATTACTCTAACATCTTTATATTGTAATTTTTTTTAAAAATAATCTCACAAGAAAAAAAAATCCTAAGCTGTATGATCAGTAAAAGTAGATATACTTTTAGAACCCTATTTTCTAAACTGATAAACTCATTACAAAATTTTCTAAAACAATTATACCCATTATTTCACATTAACGGATCTTGAACAGCAATAATAGATGAAATTATTTTAAATAAATTAGATCCGGTATTAAATTTTGTTGTACAGTAATTTTGTCCATACTAAAAAGTTGCTAAATAAAGTTTTCTTCCAGGATAAGCTTTTATGTAGTAAGCACACTTAATTTATTAACTTTTAATCGAAACATTTGTAAACGTGAAAAAAGAGATTTATTTATGGAACTTTCGACAGTGAAAATCAGGTCTAAATAACTAGTTAATTATATAAAAAAGGGACGAAAGATCTTGACTCGGAACTCTCAGCACCGTAGCTTTAAGAGACGCTAATGTGATTGCTAGATACAAACTGAAAGCAAAGAGCATCAAGATTAAACATCAATTATGTGTTATCAATACAGACAGGATTATAACCAGGACTATTTCAAGACTTAGAAATCAACACTTCTGTTTAATGACTATAAATACAGACAGCACCAAAACTTACAAATCATGGAGGAACTGCCCGAAGGAGGAGCTCACATCGGAACACATTTTATCTACCCCAACATCATAAGAAGTTTACAGGCTATTGACGAATTTCCTTTTCTGGGAAATCTCTATAATGGCAAAATTGTACACGTTGCCAAGGCCGTGACTTTCTCACATGAAGTAATTTGACTTGACTTCAAATTGACACGACAACGACCAATCAAAAAGTGATTATAGCACTTTAAAATTATAAGGTTCATTTTTCAAAAATTATCTCTGATGAAATTAAATGAATAGAAATGAATTTTGATTTGTTTCTTCACTTGATTTTTTTGATCGTTCTGAATTTTGTTAAATGAGAATTATTTCACTAGTTTACGAAGATTAAAGCTAGTTTCCTGAATTATCTGAAACAGAGAAGCACTTTATGAAAATAGTGGATGAAAGAAAATAAATCATCAAAACATTGGACACTATAAACTCTACTGAAGGATAAACTAGTTACTGTAGAAGACCTGGAATATCAAGGAATATTTATCTATACAAATTTAATGAAGAAAGTTATTGGTCAGAATGATACAAAGTATATTATAAAATATTTCTTACATAAGTGCCATAAAAAATTGCCTGCTTTAAAATATTAAAACATTTCTATCAGTGTTTTAAATTCACAGAACTAAAATGCATCACACAAGACGACTCAAGAACTTAGTTCTGAGTATTTTATCATGTGAAACCAAACATGAAAAAATATAAAGGTGATATATTATAAATCAGTGATCACCAAATTGTCTATCACAAGCTACTGCTAGTTTTAAAGTATTTTTTTGGTAGCTTGTCGTAGCAAACATAAATCGCATTAATGCTCCAATTAAATTACCTAGCTTTTACCAATGATCTGACTAACGGAAGCTCTGATAACAAATGCATGTTTCTCTTATTCGACTGCCATTGTTATACTAAACTTGTAATTTGTATACTCGTATGTTTGTACTTATTACGTTTATCGTGTCCATATTAGACACTTGCTGACTTGCCTAGTTTGATTTACATATTAATATTGAGCTAAGTTTGATTTAATGATGGTAAATGAAGCAAAAGTAAAAAACTTATTTTATGATTCGGATTGGGAGATTATTTCTTTACCCTAGAAAAAAAACAAATCTATATGTTTATTGTACTATTTAAGTATATTAGTTCAGTAGAAAGGGAACGTTGAACATCATTTCAAAAACATTCACGGGAAAGAATTTTCTTTTGAATTCTTCTCGTAGGAAATGAAAAGTGTGCAACTGAAATCTAAAGTAAATATTCAACAATCAACTATTTTAAAACTATCAAGAAAAAATAAAACAGAAACTGAGTCTGAAGGAAATAAAGGTAATTGCATTTTTAATACCTATAGATGCATTAGTTGATAGTTTCTGAAATAAAATTGAAATAATGACTGGTGTTAAATTAGTACAGATTTCTGCAAATACAATAAGGAGAGTCTGAACGTTCTGATGCTACCTCACTGCTTAAAAATTTGACTGCTGCAACTCTTTATCCCTGAAATTTGACAAATCGATTGACATGGTTAATATAGCTGCGATGCAAGTTTTTGCAAGAATAGATCAACCCTGGTTGATACATAAGAATCTTTTTTAATAACTATGTTTTGTTTGTTTTTTATGAGCCATGGAAAACTTACCTTCTAAAAATTTTAAATATTTCAGCTGCTTCCTGAAGTAAATGAAATATTGTTGTATTGTTTGCAATAGATCTTCGTAGATAATTATGTTTTGTTTCTTTTTTATGAGCCATGGAAAACTTACTTTCCGGATGACTTCATAATTCAAATATGTAAAATATGATCATTTCACATAAAAATAAGATTAATATTCAAAAAGCTTTAATTTCAACTTCTGTGAAATAATATTGTTGATAATTTCAATTTGGTTTTTAAATAAAGTTTTTTTTTCGAGAAATGAATAAATATTAATAATAAAAAAGATTTAATTCCCTAAATTCTAAAATAAAGGTTAAAAAAATGGAAATTAATTAATTATAACTGAATTCTTCAATGCATAAGAAAGAAATGAAGAGCATCGAGAAAAATTCATTCAATATTAAAACAAAAGAGCTGAAGAGCAATTAGTCGGATGAGTTGAAAGTTAATGAAATAGCGATTAGTTGGTTAAAAAATGCTTAGTTGGCTTAAAGTGAGCAACGACCTAAATTGAAGAGATTTGAAAAATCTCAAATTTATTATTTCGTAGAATCTAAAAGTGTGTATAATATTAAATTTAATAATCGAATAAATTCTTTGTTAAATCTACAACCTATTTACAAAAAAAAAAAAAAAAAAAGGAATAAATCTACATTTTATCTAAACACCGAATTCAATTACCGGCCTGAAAATTCAAGTGACAATGAATTCCTATGACTTGGTCCTGTAGTTTGTGTAACGGAGTAGCCATTATCTATATAATGCACATTGAAAAGAAAATAATTTACTATGATAATGTTCACATCTACGCTGAAAATGAACTATTCAAAATATTCTTTATTAAATAATCTTTTGGAATTTATCATTGTCTCAAATGTTTTATGTTCTACCGTTCATTTGCGCACTACTTTCTTGATATATATACATATATATATATATATATATATATATATATACATATATATATATATATATATATATATATATATATATATATATATATATATATATATTATATATATATATATATATATATATATATATATATATATATATATATATATTATATATATATATATATATATATATATATATATATATATATATATATATATATATATATATATATATATATATATATATATATATATATATATATATATATATATACATATATATATATATATATATATATATATATATATATATATATATATATATATATATATATATATATATATATATATATATATATATATATATATATATATATATATATATATATATATATATATATATATATATATATATATTGTTAATAATTTTTCGTTTTATTAGGTAAATATAATTCCCTCATTTAATGAAGTACTTTAATAGCCTGGAATTATTCAGTAGACAAACAGAAAATAGCTTACTATTAGAAGTTAGACTTAAAAGAGAGGCTGACTTAAAAGTAGGCCTATTTTTTTTAAACCAAGAACGAAACTGAAATTCATTTTTAGAAAGATATTGTATTGTATATGTATGACATTTTCAAGAAATTTAATAGAAAATTTGGCCAAGTTAAAACAGACAGCCTGTTCTAATGAATGCGGTATTTTCAGCTATTTTTTTTGCTTTAGTGCAGAGCTCAAGCAGCTCACGTGATCATCGTGCATTCTTGTCGCCTTGTTAGAAATGAATCAATTTGAAGGTTTTTGTGAATATAGTTCCGTAGAATGCTTTTATCAATAAAAAATATGCTTATTCTTGAAACTTATTTTTGACATATAACGTTTAAAATTTCAAATGAAAGGCTCACAATAAAATAACAAAAAACTGTCGTTTCTAAAAAAAAATGCTGCTATGCATTGTTTGTTAAATTAAGTAGTGTAAGTTTTATTAACAGCAAACATAACCATGAAAAAGTATGTTCTCCGAAAAATATTGAGCGTGATTGTCAAGCTATGGCAAAAGGTAAGCGAAAATAAACTAGACACCTGTACTGTCTGTTGAATATCAATGGAAAGTCGTCTATAACCATTTTGAACGAGTAGCAGACAGTCATATGTCTACGAAGCTTAAAAGAAGAATTACAGCTTACTCAGGCATATGATCTCCAGTATACTGAAAATTGTCTACCTGTCATTTTTATTTGTGGCTCAATTTAAAGGGAATTCACTTACAATTGTAGAATTGAAAGTGAATATTCACCATGCCAGTACAAAAATAGCTCTAAATGAATTGGCTAATTTTTTTTGTTTTTGTTGTTACTTATGACAATTGGACAAGCTAAGCTCGCTATACCGTCAGCAAAGTGAATTAAATAAGTAGGGGGCGTCTTTCTTGTAACCAGAACGCCACGAATGTGAAAGTACGACATTGCTCTAAACTCCTCCGATAGAGGGCACCACCAGAGGATCCATTTTCTCAATTTTGACATTGATCTAGAGGGGGAGGCCAAATCTTCTCCAGACCAAATCCTGGCCAAATCTTCTCCAGATCATTATACCCATGGTGATTCTCAAAGGCCGACAGCAGGTCCTTCGATTGGACAGATTTAACGGGCACGTACATTAATGTTTCCAGAAACAAGCTGAGATCTGCTTTACCGTGATTTACGGCAACCATTTCCAAAATATCCTGTGAAGTATGGACCAACTAAATGCTCGATTATATTAATGTACATTCTATATTTATAACAAATGCAGTGAATAAACATATCGCATAGTTTATTTCTAATGATTATACCAGTGAAAACCACCTTAATCGTGAAAAATTATTTTTGGAAACTATTTTATTTTAAACTAGTTTAATCAGATGCATTTAATTTTTTTTAGATTTTAATGTTTGCTGTGACTTTTGGTTTTGGATCATTATGAATATAGATAACGCCTAATCTAGTGATAATGTGTAGATAACCTATATAATTAACTGAGTTTATGTAATATCATCAATTTTTTTTGTTACAGGACATGGAAAAAAATCAGAGTTTGGTTCTTCACCTCATTTGAAAGAATATCTTATGGGGAATAAACACTATTTGCAGAAATGCATCTATGATTGCATATCATAGGACAGAAAAGTACAAGATTTCTGCGAAACTTATGTCAAGAAACTAGAAAGGGTGTTAGGTAACTTAAAATAAATTAGAACAACATTTATAAAGAATTAAACCAGGATAAGATACTTTACACAAGTATTATAACCAGCGTTATTTATTTAATTTCGAAAAACTATTAATAAGAATTCTATTTTAAATAATCATTTAATTTATAATAATTCTTTGTGGGATTAGATATTTGTTAAAAAATAAAATATCAAGTAACGATTTAAGTGATATAGACTTATAATGCGTGTAAGAATTGTTTAATTTCTTATTAGTTATCCTAGAAATATAATTATACTTTTATCTGAACGTTAAGTTTTAAATCACAATTTATTGTTTCAAATTGCAATATAGATAACGATACGTTTTGACCGATGTTTTAGACTTTTAGAAAATTTGCTCTTTGAAATTCTGATAAAATTATTGGAAATGCATACAGATAATTTAAGAAATGTGATAAATCACACGATCATTGAAGTTGTGTTTTGTCATTTGAGAAGAGTTATTAAAAATAAATATTGTTGAATTAATTTGATTTCATTAAATTTTCTATCAATTTTTGAACTGTTCAATGAATAAATTAATAATTTTAAATAAACAAGCTTGTTGCTGTAAACAATTTATTTTGGAAACGATCATACAAATGTAAGCGACTCCTACAATACATTAAGTTACGAATTTTTTTTCTCAAGTATTTTTAAGAAATAAATCGCGAGATTTATTGTGACTTAGTAGTTTGTAAAAACTATAATTAATGTTTCCTAATAATTTTATTGTATCAGTATTTGTAGAAATAGAATTATTTTATTAATTATACTGCTTCAGCAACTTTCACTCCAAAGACTATCAAGAAATAAGGCAAAGGAAATGTAAATGAATGCCTAGACATTTATAAAACTTGTACAAAATTATTTCATGCGAAAAAACTCAGTTTATAGTTCTTTAACTTACTTTATTACGATACATATTGTTACTAAAATTTTGTAGTATTTTAACCAATATATTGCAAGTACAGGGTTAGCAAGAAATAAGTTTCCCACTTCAGAGGGCTGTAGAATACGTTCTATTTGTCCAAATGAGATAAAATTTGAACTGCAAATAATTCAAATGATGCGCTTGACATTTATTAAAAAATAGTATAAAATTTCACAGATAGATGGCGCTGTAATACACATAAAAACGTTTGATATGCTTTATAAATGTTAAAAAATAATAATGAAAAAGTAGCGTTACAGCTCTTCAATATGCCCTTCTTCATTTGGCATTCATTTGGAAGGGCAATGTCTACCGTAAAAGGCCAGCATGTGTACCAGATCTGAAGGACAGCATTAGGCGCCATATCCTTGATATTCCGACAGACTCACACCGGTCTGCTGTCGAAAATATGGTTCTGCGATTAGAGCACATTGTTGAAAATGAAGAAGGGCATATTGAAGAGTTGTAACGCTACTTTTTCATTATTATTTTTTAACATTTATAAAGCATATCAAATGTTTTTATGTGTATTACAGCGCCATCTATCTGTGAAATTTTAGACTATTTTTAATAAATGTCAAGCGCATCATTTGAATTATCTGTAGTTCAAATTTCATCTCATTTGGACGAGTAGAACGTATTCTACAGCCCTCTGAAGTGGGAAACTTATTTCTTGCTAACCCTGTATGCAGGAACTCATCAATTTTATGGGTGACCTGAAACCATGTTAATCAATTTTTCATCATTAGAATGTTAAATTTATCAAGCTTTTTTTTTATTATTATTATTAAAGTATCATTACATTTTCAATCTATTTTCTCAAGAAGATATAAAAAGATAATTTTAGTACCACCCATATATACTTTTTGAATTCTCTACTTAAAAATATAATTAATTATCAACTTAAAGTGATGATAATGAATAGTTAAATGCAAAATCAACAGTTTTGAATTTTTTATACTCTGAATTACAGACGAGAACATAAGTTACATTATTTTATGATTAAAAATTATGAAATTTAGATAATATATTGTAGTAATATATTTGCTTGATATGTCAGGAAAATTTATATGAAAAACTAGAAAATAAGCTTTACTGTAATTACTGTGAAACAAAGACTTGTAAAAAGCAAAAATAAAATGGTAGAAACTATTATCAATAATATGCGCTAACAGCTTAGCCCAACTAATCCATTCACTCACAAATCAAAAAATAAGGTTAATTATTTTAAATTAAACGAATTTACTTATATTTTACATTACTGAATCGGTAAATAATTGTTTATAAATACTAAAAAGATATTAAATTAACTAAAATGAAAGTGAATCTTATTAATAATTTAGTGCATGCAAATATTGCAAACTTTTACAAATATTTGGGGTTTTAAAATTTTTAATAATAAAAATCATAAAGTGATTTGCATGATATTAGAAAAATAAGAGAAATTTCAATGAAAATTAAAAAAAGTATTCAGTGTAATTCATATGAATATTTAAGAGAAAATGTTTACATGTTTTCAATTCTAAATAATAGATGTCAGCACTTTATAATGTTTCTTATTCAAACACATCGTTCGTATTTTAACAGAATTTCTAAAAGCTATGATTAATAATGTGCAATTGACCATTATTGTGGGATATAGTGTGTTCCAAACATTTATTTAAAAATATTTTTTCTCTTAAGAAAATTTCATAAAATGCATCTTTAGTTCGATTTTAATACTTAAATTAAAATTTACATCGAAAATTGGGATCAAAATTAAAACTTGGAATAATAATTTTTGTAATATTTTTTTAAAGTTATAATTATTTGTATCCTGTATATTTTATTTTGTACAATATATTAATGTGTTAATATTTTTCGTATTAATTTGTTATTTGATTTTAATTTTTAAAATGTATAGTATATAATATTTTCACACAAGATCTTTTTACATAAATACTCACACAATATATCTAGAAAGTATATTATGTCACCCGAAGTATTTTTATTGAAATAATTTCATTAAGTTTACAATGAGATGATTTGAATAAAAATGTTGAAAAAAAATACATAATACCTTAAAAATAATATAATTTTCTTATATTTATATAAAAAAATGTAAATTAGAAAACTACTTTCGTTTGATTTCACTATGGAATAATATATGTTACTGGTTGATAAAATTTGTTTCTATATTAATGGAGCTAGTTATCAAATTTGGTAATAAAAATAAAACTTTTTTTAATCAATGTTTAGCTTTGGGTGGAAATATGAACACCATTAGTGTGGTTGGCGAATTTTTTGCTTCCTGCTAAAATAAATTAAAAACTGTTGAAAATGCCCTTACTTTCAGTTCAACATAAATCGACAGATGAAAGAACACGTAAAGAATGTTTTGAGTGGGTTATGTTGTCTAATTTACTCAGTTTGACACATTTAAAAATGTACCGTCACGAATAGCTTATGAAAATACATAATGAAAATATACAAGAAGAAATCGTATGCGAGTGTAGTGACGCCATCTACAGAACCTTTGCAAAAACAAATGAGCTTTGGAAAAAAATTTAATCTTGTTATCTATACAAATGAACAAGGAATCCTTAAAGCTGAAGATATTAAAAATATTATAAAAACGTATGTCAATCCAAGAAGCAGTAAAATTGGTATAAAAAACTTAAGAAGTTCCTCAAAGGATAAACTGTTGGTTGAATGTGTGTCTGATGATGACAGGAAAAAATTTCGAGATGCTCTGCTGAAAATTGCACCTCTCTTTTTTCAACTCTTGCTAAATGAAAATATCCTGCCATTATTATTAAAAAGTTTCTGGCATACTAAATGATAATGAACTTATCAAGGTCTTATTTGAGTAAAATTCAGATAGAGATAGATAGATAAATAGATAGAGAGAAGAGAGAGAGAGTTCAATATCTGAGGAAGAAATTCAGAGTCTAAATTTAATTTTACGCTGAAGAAATTTCAGGATTCAAGACAAATTATTATTAGAGTTCCACCTAATGTCCATAAACAATTTTAAGATTAAGATCTCTCAAGCGTGATTGGTCTATGTGTAAAGTTGATGATTTTGTCACTATACATGTTTCAAATGTTTGGGTTATAATCATAAAGCTGCTGATTGTGAAAACCACCTATCCTTTTTTACCTACTCAGGTAATTATAAAAGCTCAGAGTGTTCTGATAAAAATCATAAAGTTTGTGTCAATTGTGCTAGATTTAATAACGAAACTAAAAATTCTTCAAAAAGAGTTAATATTCATCATAAACCTTTTGTCAGTCGCTCCCCAAGTGAAACTTTCATGAAGGAACTACCAATCACTATTATTGGTTATGAATAATAGTTATAATTCCTTTTTGCGTTTTGTCCAATTAAATCTACACAAGTAAAAAAAATGCTACGCAGAAACTCATTCTTAATATGGAAATTGATAAAATCGATGTGGCATTTATTCACTATTATAGAGGAAATCTTCCCGGTTTTCCTAGCCATTATAAAGTATTCTTTAATTCTCAAGCAGATGATATAAAATCAGCGATCCTCATTCCCTCGAATAACATTTCTACCTTTTTTTATTATAATTACTCTAATTACAACATGATGTCTGTTGAAATTACTGTAGATTAGATTTTATTCTGCTTTCTTACTACTTTCAGCCGCTGAAGATGTGGCCAGGGCAGTCTTATATGCCTTTGGTCCCATATGATTTGTCTTTTTCATCTTTTCTTTTCTTTCTTTTTTTCATTTTGCATTTGTTACACGACAACAACAACTACTGCTTTCAGCCAGGCAGAAATATAGATTCTGATTTACAAAAGGTTGATTATTTCATATCTAATATTAATTCTTCTCAACTTATTTTTGGAATGGACTCGAATTGTAAAAGTAATGTTTAGGTTAGTCCTCATTCTGACGATAGAGGAGATAAGCTATGAAGCTATTCTTCAGTTCCAAACAACTCTTTGTAATTAATGAGGATTTTGGTCCTACCTTCTGTTCAACTGAAGGATCTAGTTACGTTGATATTGCTATAGTTGGGGAAATTTTATTGCAAGATATCATCAATTGGTCTATTCCTGACTACGACTCGCTTTCTGATCACAGGATGATTTATTTTGAAATTGCCTTGTCCGATAGTACTACGAACTCTTTACACCAAAAGAGGCCTCAAATCTTTTACTGTAGAAGAGCAAATTGGTTTCTTTTTCAGCTAAATGTTATGAGGTTATCAATAATTGTAATGACCCTATTTGCCTGGAAAGTCTAATTTCTAAGCTACAAAATTTCATGATTTCTGCCATGGAAAGACAGCCATTCCTTTCAAGCATTATGATAAAAGAAATACTCCTTGGTGGACATCTGAAATAGCATGCATTAAATGCTTCAAGACGTCGCTTTCAAAGAGCCAAAAACACGATTGTCAAGGAAATTCTTAAAACCAACTACCTCCCTGTTAAAGAAGTGTATAAGAACTTAATTTATAATTCAAAATTAAATTCCTGGAAAGATTTTCGTTCTGATGTTACCTCCACAAATGCATGGAAGATGATTTATAAAAGCATGAAGAGAAACTTTAGTAAAAGTGTCGAGATTTTCGCCATTGAAACCACTTCTGGTCATTTCACATCTTCTTTTGAAGAATCTCTGAGTACTATCTCAAATGTTTCTTTCCCAGGTGACAATCTTTCAAACGATAATTCCTTTCAACAAATATTCGAGAACAATCTAGCAAGGCCTATTCTGTTGAAGATTATGTACCTTTTATTGTCACAGTGAGGTTAATGATGTTATTCATGATTTGCCCACTGGAAAATATCTTGGTGTAGATTCCTTGTCCGATGAAATGATTAAATACTTTCACACTAGTGTTCTACTTCTGTTCTTATTGCTGTATTTTTATGCTTAAAATTTTTTCTCTTCTCTGCTCTTCAAAAAAATACTAAATTTATCTTAATTCCAAAGTGTTTAAGCTCAAAGCAGCTGCACCTTAAGAATAGTACATCTATTAGCCTATTACCTTGCATTAGAAAATGCTTCGAAAAACTTCTTACAAACAGACTAAGACGACATCTTAACAATCAAGACAAATATGGATTTACACCGCAGAGATCAACAGAGGACACACTTCTGCGACTTGGTCACATTGTAAAGGAAGGAAAAAAGAAAAATTTGCTTACCATTCTCCTTTCATTGGAGATAAAAGGAGTGTTTGATAATTCATGGTGGCCCTTTATTATTTTCTTAATGAAGGAAGCTAATAATCCTTAAAATATTCTTACTCTCTTCCGCAGTTTCTTGAACAACAAAACAGCTGTTGGCAATAAGTCGAAAGTCATTAACATCCAAAAAAGATGTCCACAAGGCTCTATTTCTGTCCCATTTCTTTGGAGTCTAATTATGAATGATTTACTGAAAAAACTGAACGCATTTAAGCTCTGGAAAATTTCTTCTGCTGATTACTTACTCGTAATTGTTCAAAGCAAGAATTTTCTCGACTTATGCAGCATTGCTTAAGATATTCTTGGTTTTATTCATAATTGGGTTTAACAGTGCAAGGTGGAATTCAATCATACGAAATGCAAAATAATGATGATTCACAAAAGGTTAATATTGATGCCAATATCTATCTTGTTATGGGTAGCTATTTTTTAAAAGTTGTTGATAACATTAAATATCTTGGTATTGTTTCCGATAATAAACTTCACTGGAAGGAACATTTGAAATTCAATTTATCTAAGACTAATATTCTTACAAATGCATTTTATAGAATTAGTAATAATAGTTACGGTATTAAATTTGATGTTGCAAAATTGATTTATTAACAAGGTATTGCTCCCGTTATTTTTTATGCTTCGCGAATTTGGGGAGACAGTTTAGAGAAAAAAATAACCGAAAACTTATCAGGAAAATACAAAGAAAATTGCTCTTGAAGATTGTTAGAGGATGTAGAACAATCAGTTATGATGTTCTCTTCCTTCTTTCTGGTCTTGCACCGCTTGATCTTGTGATTCTTCATCAAAATGATGCTAGTCGTTATGGTGAAGACTCTTTTTCTAACCATCTTAATGACAATTTGAATTATTATTCCCTACACCATCCATCAACAAGATCTCCTGCTCCTCTTTCTGCATTTGATAGCATTAAGGAAAAAGACTATGCTTTTATTTACTTTACAGATGGGAACAAGGTTAACAAAAAAGTAGGTCTTGCATACGTATGCTTTCAGAATGTGTTATCAGATGCATTGCATTAATTATTATTGTTCTATCTTCCAAGCGGAATTACTCTACATTAATCTTGTTCTTAAAGATGTTATAAACAAGACTTTTAAAATTTTTTTAACTTGCAGTGAATTTATGTCATTCCTTCTGGCTCTGCAAGATGTGTAAAACTCGTTGTAGAAGTCCAGATTTAAATTCACATGTGCACTATTAAATATTTCCTTTTGTTTCACACATGTTAAAGGTCACAGTGGTGTGTAGGGAAATAAAAGAGCAGATTTCCTGGCCAAAAATCTTCTCTTTTACTTACAAATAAACTCGATACCAAGTCTCAATACCCAAGTCTTTTTTAAAGCCATTTCCCTGAAGAACATCATCACAGAATGGAACTCAGGTTTTGATTCCTCCCCCAGTTGTAAGTGGACTTCCCTTCAGTTCCCTGCGGAATTAAAAACTACTGGTTCTAAACTGATTTCAAAATTACTCAATTCCTCACCGGAAATGGAAAATTCAACAGCTTCCTCCAGCGTTTCTATATTAAAAACAGTGACGTGTGCATCTGCGCCACTTCGGGATTTTTCAACCTTTTTTCCATTCTTCTTGAATACCCATCTGTTTCATAATAAAGGAACGAGCTTCGTAAGAACTTGAATAAAAGATGGCTCCCGATTTTTGCGGACCTAATTAAGAAAGAGACTTTTGTATTTTTAAAAATATTTATCCTTGCTGTAATCTAATTTTTTTTTGTTTTTATATCTCATTTTTTTCTTTGTGCTTTCTTTAATTTTTCTTTCATCTCATGATTTATCTTTCATTTGTTATGTAGTACATTTGTTGTACCTTCGGGCCCTGTGTTTTGTTTAACCTAATAAAAAATATACACTGAATTTGATTTTATATTTAAAACAATTTTCTTCAATCAAAGTATGTAAATATACAGTATTTTACATGAGTACTGAAATAATCAGTGTAAATAAAGCAATGTTAATTTATGAAAAATAATAAAAACTTAGAATGTTTTTGTAGAATTCATTTTACATTTTGTTAACTTAATTAAATATTTGATATAATAGTGTATTAGCATAATTAAATTAGGAAAAGCAAAATTGATGAGCGTTATAAAAGTTGCGGTGGGCTTAGAAGAAACAGGTTATGTACTGAAAACGTCTACCAAATTTTATCAGTTTAATGAGTGTATTTGGAATAAAAAATGATTTGCAATTATATCAACTTTTCTATTTTTTGGTGATAAAGCTAAATTTGAATTTAATTGAAGAAATAAAGAAATCGGTCAATAACATTTAAATTATTATCAAAAAAGTATTGGACAGCATTTCTAAGGAATAAAATAATAACTTATATTTTTAAGAACTTGAATACGCTTTCCTTGTGATGCTGAAGAATGGAAAAAGTTTTTAGATGGAGTTTGAAAGATACTTGATCGTATTACTTCTGTGATTGTTAGAAGATTTTGGAACTGTAACTGTATTTTAATCACTCATCTGTTGTTAACTGGTTGAATCGAATTCAGATATACGCTTGGAAGTATGCTGGTGCAAAAAACAACACTTTGGTTGATCTAAGTGATGTACATTAAGTACATCACTTAGATAAGTGATGTGATGTACATGAATTCTGAGAATTGAAATGGCTGACAAGAGAGAAGAAATATGCATTAACCATGAGAAAATATTACTGCGAAATATTGGCGAATAAAGATGCTATCGCTGCTTTGGTACTCATCTCTAGCAAGACATTCAGGTGCTTGAAGTCAAAGGAACTTAAAGCTCCTTGGAGTTAGGTACAGGGGAGTTCGCTGGTGTCAATGTCAACTGCTAACGTGCACAGGACGAATGACCAAATGTGTGAAAATTTAATTAAATTTAGATTTCTAAAATTTCTCGGATACTCATCAATTATATTCCGACAGTCTCTTTGAAATATAGATGATTAACTTCCGTAAAATTTATGGAATAATTTTTATAATTCACAATAAGCCTCATGTATCCCCCGTCAAATGTTGAGATTTGTTAAGTTCAAAATGAACGTTGACGTTTGTAGCCCATATGTATAGGTATCCCAGTCAATGCTAGTTAATATACTTATAAATATGCAATATTTTAAAAACTTTCAGCGAAATTTAGAAACATTGTGATGACAAATATGCCATAAACCTTATAAAAATGCAATATTTTAAAATAAGCAATTTTTCAGGTACAATGAAAGGAATAAAGTGTTAACTTCAACATTTTCATGTAATTAATGAAAAAACTATTTCACGGAATGAAAATTTCAACAGAAAAAACATTACGGCATTTATGAAAACTTGAAAAAATAAGTTTCTTATTGAAATCCATTGATGGTTTTGATTATTGAACAGATTTTCGTGTATTCTTAAAGAAGTAAATATGTTCTATACACTAAAAATTTGCTTATACCGAATTTTTTAAAAAAAAAAACTATGATTACAAAAGAACTTCCAATGTCGTGCTAATAAACTCAAAAAATAAAAGAAACGAAATTAAGAGACAATAAATAAATTTTTCCTTGTTTTAAACACATTATTTTATAAATAATTTTTCTTGTGAAGTATGAGAATAGATAGAAAGGGAAAGAAACGTTCATTTCAAAATCGTTTTAATGCTAAAAGTGTAATCTTTTAGTCTTTCTTTTCATTAAAATTGTAATCATTTATTCCACATGCCTTGCAAATAACTTGGTTATAAGTAAAAAATTAGTAAAATAAAAGATTTATAAAAATGTAATCTTTTATTCAATTATTTTTTTTCTTAGAGCCAAGTCATTTTCAAGGCGGGTGGATAATGGCGTCTAATTGAAATTATTGCAGAAATGGTATAATTTGCCGTCCTATATATTGTGTCAACTAATTGCATAAGGAAATCTTATATCCTTCCGCAACATTTCTTGCCTCCATTTTTGAAAAATTCATTTACGATTTTTCACTGCTTCCCAACAGCTATTTATTACTCTAAAAGTCATGAATTTAATCAATGCATTTGTGTTGTTGGGACTTTATGTATATATTTGATCTATCAAATTTCTCAGCTTGGGTAAAGATGAATACTTTACACCAGAGATTCTCAAACTTTTGACTTATGTGTACCTCTTCTATTATGTTGGTGCGTATGAAATGTCGGATTCTCTTTACATGCGGACGTTTTCCTCCCTGTTTTCGTTATACTTTTGTATTTGGCATAACCTCATTCATACTCGTATTGTCCATTGCCAGAGACTCATTTCAGCAAAATAGGTTTTCTCGAAGGTCTTCCCTTTTTTATTTCTTTTGAGTTTATTGCCGATATGAATTCTGCCGCGTCATTTTCTTATATGAGTACAAACTTGGTAATAGTGCTGCAAAAGCTGCACGCAACATAAACCAAGCGTTTGGGGAGAATACGGTTAACGATCGGAAAGTGCAGCGTTGGTTCGAAAAATTTCGGACTGACGATTTTTCACTGCAAAATGAGCCGTGCGGAAGACCCAAAACGTCTGTGAAGAATGATGACCTGAAGGCTCTAGTGGAAGCGGATCCAGCCGTATCCACGAGGGAACTTGCTATCAGGATGAAAGTTGACCATACAACGATATTGAGACACCTTTCTGAGATTGGCAAGGTTAAAAAGATGGACAAGTGGGTACCGCACGCACTGACAGAGCGAAATAAGCTGGATCGGTTAAACGTATGCTCATCATTGCAGCATCCACCCTATTCACCGGATCTCTCGCCGACCGATTTTCATTTTTTCAAGCATTTAGAGCTGTTTTTAAGGGGCAAACACTATGAAAATGAAGATTTATACAATCACTTAAGAATCCGACATTTCATACGTACCAACCTAATATAATTTTCGTAACGGTGAATATAATTTTCTATAATTTTCGCAATGGTGGGAGTCATTTGCGACAACACAGACCTCAACTGGTTTGCAGTCCAATTTAATAATTACATGCACTTTTGAAATGCTCCCTTGTGTGTGGCATGTAAGGTGGACAGGAAATACTAGTGTACTTGTATACAAACTCTTCCATGTATCCTTCTGTCTTGGTTTACTGCCTTTCCTGGCGCAAAAATAAGCTGAAATTTAATGTGGATTGATATTCCAGTTCTTTTATAATGAGCACTACGTCACAAATACTTGTTATTTGTAGAAATCATAACTCTTAGCCTACTCCGGTAGGTCTTGGAGACAGCACTTAGAAACTGTCTCCTGAGAATGGTCAGTGAACTTTTCCAAGTTGACCTCGCATTATGTTATGTAATTCAGTTGACAAATATTACTTTGAAGTAATTTTTACATCTTTTATATCTCAAAATTAATTAATTTTTTATCATATGTAACATATCTAAAATTCAAGATTTTTGAAATATAAACAGAATCTTTATCATAATTTTAAATTTGTTACTTAAATTTTGAAAACAGTGGTAGTCTATGAAAAAAAAATATAAAATATTAAAAAATAAGACATTTTTGCTAAGATTTATAAAATATCAATTTCAAATAAGGAAACCTTTTAATGATATAGTAGTACTATCTTTTCCTGACATTTATGATCAAATGTTACTTTTTTCAAATTTTCCTTAACTGATAAATTATTTTTTTATTGATATTCTACTTTTATTAAATTAATAATGAATCATCTAAAAACGTTAACTGAATAAATTCGGGTAAACATTTGAATGTGCGTTATTTTCTGTTAATAAAATCTGATCATTTTCATGTACTATAAAGTAACACGTTTATTTTGTAGTTTATGTTAAAAGCTTATCTTTCATATACCAATACCCTTGTAACTGCAAGCTTAAATAAAAATGGGCAAAATTCAAGGATAAAAATATCATAACACACAGTAAATACACGTGTGAAACTCTTATTAAACAAAAACATTGCTATTAGAAATTTGTGTATGCGTGTTCCTAAATGAGAAAGGTAGACAGGGTTAAGGAGAGATGTAACTCAATTTTAATATAATAATATATTTAATTACATTAGAATTTTCTTTAAATCTTAAATATATATTAGTACGAAATATTTACGCAATATAACTCCAATTATCCGAACACCGTTTACCAAAATTACTAATTATCTGAAATGTTTTAAGAATTTCAAAAAACTAAATTAGACTGAAGAAGAATAGAAACATGAGAATAAGCTCCAGAAAAATAAAATATATAGTTTTTTCTTCAATTTTTAACATACAATAGTTAGTTAAAATGGAAAAATTTACTAAAAACTAATCGAATCAACTTAATTTTTTTATTATCCGAATAGAGTCCAGTCGTAATTGATTCGGATAATTAAAGTTCTACTGTACATCTTTTTGATTCAGCTTAAATGACTCTATTTCAAAAAGCACTACCTCCAATGTGCGTCTTGATTTCTTCTAGGTTTTCACAATAACAGTTCTAAGCAATGATGAAGTTTGTTATTATATTTGATCATAACATGGTCAAATGATTTATGTGAAAGCAATATTTTAAGCTGCGTGCTTGTAATATCATTATCTTGACTTTAAATGAAATCAAGTTTTAAAGCAACATTTAAATAAGTTTCATGCTTGTCCAGAAGATATTTTAATGAAGCATTTTGTTAAGTATCAATAGAATAACTTTTTCTAAAATATTTCAATATATATCTTAGATTTATATTTATGCACCAAAAAAGACGTAATTGTTTTTGATTTAAACTAACTAAATTAAGTAAAACGTATAGAGGAAGTAACATAATTATCAATTTAAAAATTTAAATTTTTAATTCATTTTCTTTAATTTTTTGAATCTTTAATTTTTGATTCTAAAATTCCCATATTAAATTAATTTGTTTTGATAAAATGTATATAGATTCATTGATTCAACTAATTTATTTCGATTGAATATGCATGTATTTAATTAATTTTTGGTGAAATATCTTTGGATTCATGACTTTAAAAAATATTATACTAAAATATTATTTATTTCTTTAAAATATTATACTTAAGTGACATAAAAGCTATTTTCATTAAATATAACAGTTGTTACCAGAATTACTTCTCAAAAGAGCATTCCAGTTACAAATCAACTTAATATAAAATAATATTCATAATTGAATCATTCATTATACTCGTTTTATTTATAGAAAAACAAAGCAATTAAATAACCAGCGAGAAAATACTTTGAGTCAGAGTCTTTAAAACAAGTTTTAACTTGAAATAAATACATGCATTAACATTTTCCTTCACGAATGATTTAAGAATAATTAAATAAATGCTTGAATTTCTGTTCTAGAAAGCTGTAAAAAGTGCAATGCAGTCAGTAAATATACATTATTCTAAAATGACGCAAATAAAAGTCTATAATAACCTAAATCTCCTTATATAAAACAGATTTATTTATTTAATGAATGTCTGCTTTTATTATGATTTTTTTGTTATATTTGTTCTTTCATAATTTATTAGAAAAATAAAATAATTCAGCTGAAATGATAGAGAAACAAAATTTATCTATATACTAGGAACTACATGTAGTTGCTTTTTAATTGGAAAAATCTTATGAAACAGATTATACAGCTTATGTTTTCCAACTTGATTAGAAATATCTGATATATGTATTTGTATTACATACATAAGAATAAAAACAATTAATGCAAATACAATGTTTTTAGTATTGAAAACAAAAAATACAATAACAAAATATGCAATTGATTAACTGCAGGTGTTCTATTGAGTGCTTTTTGTGCAATATATAAATTACCATTAAATTGGTCAAAAATTTGGTGGAATCGAAAAAATTCCAATATGAGATTTTTATGCGTACTTTTCTTTTTGTTAGGACTTTTTGCCTTGGGTGAGTATCTTTAAATAAAATTTTGATAAATTTTAAGATCAGTGAAAGGAAAATACATATCAAATTAAGACGAGGTAAACAAAAATACATTGATTAACATGAAAAATATTTAATAATACTTATATATATATATATATATATATATATATATATATATATATATATATATATATATATATATATATATATATATATATATATATATATATATATATATATATATATATGTACATAGTTTCATGCATCAATAAAAAATAATTTAACAAGAAAAATGAAATTAATCTAAACATTGATTAAATAAATTTTAAAACATTTAAAAACACTTAATGATAATTTAATTTAACTATATCAGGTATTCGAATCCTTTCTTAGAAAATCAATTGAACAATGTAATCAATGTTAATAAGCATTTTTGAAAAAATGAATTTCGTTTTTCTAATGTAATTATTTATAATGCCGTTTGTTCGTTCAAGTATCTAAATAATTGATTTAAAATAGGAATAAATGAGACACATTGGCGTAAAAGAAACTCATTTGCTTATTATTTGTTACCTTTTAATAAATATCGATTTTATGCATTTGTTTATTTATTTTTTAATTTCTAATATGTGAGAATTTTAATGTTAAAAGGGAATATTATTATTAAAGAACGGAGAATTGGTGTATTCTAATTTTATTTATATCTAATACTCTTTCTACTAAAAATAAACATTTTTTAAACTTTTGCCACAGTATTATTGTGTCCCCTAATATTTTTGGTGATAGAAATTATATTAACTTTGACAATTACAGCGAGGATTTTCAAGTTAAATTTACTGTTGTGTTATCATCATAGATTACAAGACAATTATTTAAATAAAAATAATGGCAAACTAATTATAGAGAGATGCTATGCGTTTTTGCTTTTATTCTCACGGATTTAGAATAAATTTTAAATATAGAGATTTAAATTTAAGGAATTTTTAAATGTGCAAAAATTTTACACATTTAAATTTTATCACTTTAATTTTCATAATTATGAACTACATTTTACCATAAGAAGAAATTCATTTGAAATATTAAACAATAAAAGAGAAGCCTATGGTTTAAAAAAAAAAAACAATAAACTTCTATTAATTCTTATGCATTTGATCCCATTCCAACGTTGATTCGAAATTTTATAAAATAATAACCCCAAGTGGAAATGTTATATTTATCTATTATGAAAAACAAATTAGTTTAAAATTTACAACTGATTTTTAATATGTTTTATCCTGTCAATTTCACAATACTTAATATAAGCATTAACAGAAATAAATTTCTATTTTT
This sequence comes from Latrodectus hesperus, assembly GCA_037975125.1. NCBI lineage: Eukaryota > Metazoa > Arthropoda > Arachnida > Araneae > Theridiidae > Latrodectus > Latrodectus hesperus. The sequence continues at coordinate 5,330 of JAJQOW010001045.1, read as the reverse complement.
ATTTGTATCTCATAATCATCTTATAAAAAATCTACATTTTTTAATATTTGCTACAATATAATTGTATCCCCTAATATTTTTGGTGATAGAAATTACATAATCTTCTAGAATAATAGCCAGGATTCTTAGAATAAGTAAAACTATTCTTATCAAAATAGATTAGACTGAAAATTTTTCCGAGTTACATTTTCATTTTTCTAGAATGCAGAATATACAAGTCCTAATTAAATGTTTTCTGAAGAATAATAATGAATCATAAAATAGCTATGTTTTCCAGTTATTTGCAAAAAATACTTTTTGTTGAATTAAAAAGAGTTTTCTTGAAACGTTTGAAGTTTAGTTTCTCACTTCTAAAGTTAAATTGTAAGATGGTGTTAAATAACTACGTAGGAGACAAGAAACTGAATGAAGACATAAATACAAAATATGGCTATTTTCATACATATTTATATCTTCACGTAAAATATATTTGTCCATTTTAATGCTTATAGAATAATTATGTATGAATTAAAACTTTATAAGTTTGATATAACCCCCTCCAAGAGATTTCTCGCCAAATCTTACATCCTTTGTTTTGATTATAGTGTTGCCAATTTGAGATTTTGTTGCTTTTGGAATTTTTTTTTGTTGCCATGTTTGGTTTTTTCTCTGTTTTATGTCCTTTTTATGTCATATATATGGTTTTTTAAGTGGCAACAGTGTATGAATATTTTGTTCAGCGTTATAATTGGGCGGATTTTGGGAAAATTCTCATTCCAACAGCATGCATTCAGCTTGGCAATGAAAAAGTCACAAAATCGCCAGTTGAGGTGACGTATCCTACTAGATCCTAAAAAAAGTATTTCACTACATAAATAGAAATTTCATTACTGTCATTTGTTATTATGTATTGATGTAAGATGCTTTTATATGGTTATTGCACACATTTATGTAATGCTAAATTTGTTTTTCAGCAATGAGTCAGAATAGACGTAAGTACTTTTGCACAATTTCATTATTATAAATTCATTCATTTTAAGTTCTTTTATTGACATTTAAGTTATAAAATTGTAAAATGTTAATATTTGAAAACTTATATAAAGGATTGATTAGAAAATTTAATTATCTTACATTACGCGCCAGTGATATATGCACACACACACATTAATATTACACACATACATTAAAGGTTAAATTCTATTAATTTTTGATTTTTTTATGAGAAAACTTTAGTCTATAATACTAGTTTTAAAACCAATTATCCTAATGCAAAAAGAATATGTTACATTTTTGTACGTTACAAAAGGACTCAAAAATTAAAAAATAAAAATTTATTTATTATGTAATGAAATAAAACACATTTTGTATTCTAATTGTATGTTTTTTTAATCATTAATCAGGTACAATTTATTTTGTAAATTTCACAAGCTTTATTGTTATTTTTTGTGTGTTAACTATTTAATGAATTAACATAAAACAATTTAATAATTGCTAGGAGATATTAAAAATATACTGTAGTCAAAAATTGAGGTATACATCTTTAAAGGAACTAAAGTACAAAATTTGGAATTAAGAAGATATTAATTCATAGAATGTTCATCTATCCTTGCTTCAGTTTTCATCTAATTTGATTTATAAAAGTTTCATGAAACAACGTATTTCATAATAATTTTCTAATTAATTTTGCTTTAGTCACTAAGATTTGAATAAATATCAATTTTATCCGACATCTTTTTTGTTTTCAATACATTCTATGAATATATTGTATTTGATTCATGGTTAATTTTGTGATACTATTTTTATATTTCTAAAATTAATCCCTCTAAAATTTTTTGAATTTTTTAAAAAAACCTTATTATTTTTGTGTTATATGAATTGTATTTTGAGTGACAAAAAACTTGTTTTTAATGCGTTGTTTGTACATTCATAATAGCTCAAAATGTTGGGCAGCGCACTGGACAAACTGTCCGTAAGTATCATCAACAATATAGACATTAATTTTTATATAAACCTTAACCTGAAACATTATATTTTAAATAATTGTATTCTACTCATATTTTATAAGTAATATGCATTTAAGTTCAGTTTCGTAATTTTAAGGAGAAGCGTATATTATATAAATATCTATCTTATAGCAATGTTACACTCTTAAATAGAGTTCTTAACAATTTCTAAAGTATTATAATTGCGAAGTTTGATGTATTTTAAGATGAAGCTAAAGTTGGGTAGATTTATTTAATAAATATTGAAATTATACCAAATGAAAAATGTTAAATGATTGAAGCATTAAATAATAATGTTAAACATTTATAAAATAATTCTAGATTAGTATACTTAATATCCCATTAAAGCAGTTTCAATTCACGATAAGTTCATTTAGCCAATAAATCATCGTCCAAAAAATCTTAAAAATTTAAAGATTTGATAAAATTATTCTGCATACTAAAATTATATGATTTAATTAAGTAATAAAAATTATAAATTTAGAAATACGTATAAACAATAACTAATGATTTCTAAGCATTGAAAATTCAAGATGAAAGTCTCTGAAAACAGAACTTAAATTACATATTTCTTTTTCATACCATATTAGATTATTAAGAAAATTTAAAATAAATAAATGCAATGATTTATTGTTTGTCAAAAAATATTTCAAATTTGTCTCTTAAGTAAATGTGATTTATTATTTATATTAAAATACTGAGTCTTATTTTACAATTCTAAGAGGTTTGTGTAACTTTTAGAAAAAATAATAACTTAAAATTCTGTAACAATTTTGTGCTATTGTTTCACTTCTAATTATGAATTAATTTTTCTTTTCCTATTACTTTGATTGCAGATCGCACAAGACAACAAAGTAAGAATTTATGGTTGATTCTGCTAATATAAATAAATGTTTAAAAATTTCCAATTCATTGATTAATAAAATTTTGTTTCTAATACATATTCATACATTATTCGCTACTAATTATTAACTATGAAAATTTATTAGAAGATAATTTTAAGGCAAGAGCGTTTTAAATTTGATCTCTTATGTAGATAAATTTTACTGTATGAATATATGCACAAATTTATTGACTAGATAAACATTTTTATGTAATGATGATTAAATATTTTTTTCAATAATTTAAATATTATTACTGTTATTTTCAATATCAAAATTTTAATTTTAATTATGTGGTTATCAGTTCCAGCTCAAGCTACGAGACCAGTAAAAAAAAAGGATGTAAGTGATTTTATATATAAAGCTATTCCAATTTTCTTATCAGTTGTAAGTCTGTCTGTGTATGTCTATATATTATATATATATATATATATATATATATATATATATATATATATATATATATATATATATATATATATATATATATATATATATATATATATATATATATATATATATATATATATATATATATATATATATATATATATAATATATATATATATATATATATATATATATATATATATATATATATATATATATATATATATATATATATATATATATGTGGATAAAAGGGATGTAGAGAGCCCATTATTACACTCCTACCTACCCAAATTGCAACACTAAGAAAGACAAGAGATATCACAACCAAATTTATTTTGTAGATATCAAGTTGAACAAGTGTCAAATGATTAATTTCATAATCTTCTGTGAAGTACGGATCCTGCCAAAATCAGTAGCCACAGTAGCCTCCATTGTTAGAGATTATCATTGCTACACGCCTTGGCATTGATTTACAGAGACTTTGGATGTGTTCTTGGGGGGCAACAGACCAAGCACATTGCCAAAGTTGATCCGGTGTGGTAGCTGGGGATGTAATGTGGGTCAATCGTTTAGCAACCATGTTCCCCATGTTTTCTATAGACGAAAGATACAGAGAGGTAATTATACAGGGAAGCAGTTCAATCTGGCCATTGATGAAAAACCCTTTGACAATGCGTGCTAAGTGTGGTCGCCCATAATCCTGTTAAAATATGGCTGTGGGCAAGACCTGAAGGTCAGGAAGGAAAACTGGCTCCAACACCTCGAAGATGAGGCGCTGGCTGTTTAAAGTACCGGCAATGTACCAGTACGGAGTGTGACAAAGATATCCAATACCGTTCGACTCAATAATATCCTGTGCAGAACCAGTGTGGCTGCGTAAAACGCAGCTGTTCAGCATCCTTTCCACAGTGTCTCCTGACCTGAATGCGACCATCGTGGTGTTGCAGACAGAAGCGTGACTCGTAGGTAAATATTCCAATTTACCTTCCACATCCATCTTTCATTGCGCCATTGTTGGAGGAGACGTCTGGGATTCTGCACCAAGGGTAGAAGAAGCAGTGGAAGTCTTATTGACAGACCACCCTGCTGTAAACGGCGTCGAATGGTATGCGCAGACACTGGATGATGCATTACAGATTGAATGTGCTGTGCCATGGTTCTTGACTGCTATGCGCCCAATTTGCCTGTCATCACGTGAAGAGGTGCACTGAAGTGGATGTGATCGAACACGCGTCAGTTCGTCGTACCCTCCTTCATCCAACGGTCACATATCGGTTTGGTTTCGTTCAACACGACTATGGATTTTCCTGAAAGATTATCCACAATTTCGGTAAGACGCTCTCCTTCCTCTGTCGAACTCAAATACTTGACCAAAAAATGATTGCTTTTTCTACAAGGCATATCTGAATGTTTCTTTTTTTGAGAAAACCACAGGAAAAACACGATTGCATAACTTGAAATAGTCGAAATTTTCATCCATAAATAGAGCTTTGAAGTGGCGCCACAGGCGCGCGTGAGGTGTGTCTGCACTGAAATTCTAATTATTTGCATATCTCACCTCCGCTAATGCAAATTTCTTCTTGTTTACATGCTTCCTTCACGGTGTTGCATTTACGGTAGCTAGCAGTGTATATCTATCTATCTATCTATCTATCTATCTATCTATCTATCTATCTATCTATCTATCTATCTATCTATATATATATATATATATATATATATATATATATATACATGTATATATATATATATATATATATATATATATATATATATATCAACCAAAATATAGTTCTTGTTCTTATTACTTTTAAAAGGAACATTTTGTTTTTGTGTTTTTTATTCGTTTTAAATAGTTCCAAGTTCATGTTTTAGGTGTTAAAATGTTATGTGATAAACTAAAGTTCCATGTAATTTGATTTATGATCATTCCTTTTACGGATTGTACATAATGCAAATATATTTTGCCTAAGTGGGGTGCATAAATATTCATTCCATTTATTTCTTACACATCGATTTTCCTCTACATGCAGAATAATAAAAAATCACGCATCTTAAATTTTAAGAGATGAAC
>JAJQOW010001044.1:0-66568 GCA_037975125.1 Latrodectus hesperus | reverse complement strand
GCATTATAGAGATTTCAATTCCGATGGGTTTCGAGCTGAATTTTACTAGTTATTGTGCACTTGACTGACAGGGGTCCGCCGCGGATTTTTGTCTGAAAAAGGGGTCCGCCAGCTAAAAAAGTTGGGAAGCCCTGTTTTAAAGGAAACACAAGAAAATTAACTTACTCGAAAAACAGAAATCCTATTCCTGAAAATTTATTACTTATTTGGCGAAACTAAAAATTGAAAACAAGAATTTATCTTCCAATTTTTCAAGTTAACAAGCATAACAACGTAATTCAAGAACAGTAATTTCTGATTATTTGAATGAACAATATTTAAGAAGTAAGAGTGAACAAGCCAAATTAGCTGCTTGGCCACTATGCTCCCTGGATCTTAATCCCTTTTGAAATTTCAAAGCAAACGGCTTAAACATTAAAAGCCAAAAAGCTGAAAGTAGTAAAGGACATTTTTTTGAGCTTCTAACACCTGTTTGCTCTTTTTAAATGAATATTAAAAGATAATGGATTGAATTCCCATATTCGAAAAGAAAATTATTGGACAACTTCCAAGCACCTACCTCACCAAACATTTATTCAGAAGTCAATAGTACAACATTCAATTCCCATTGTTCAAAACAACTGGGACAGAATCCGAAATTTTGCCTTTGAAAAATGTGGTCTTTCTATTAAATTACACAATCACTAATTCTTATCTATCACGTATTTTAATGCAACTCTTGAGTCTATAGTATTTGGGAAGAATTTTCATAAATAAGATGTATTCATGTGTCACAAAGAAAAAGATTCACAGCGAAAAAGTATGCACGCAGAAAATAGGATCACATTTTATTGTTCAACCATAACTGAATTGAAACTCGGGATCTTCCATTCCGAAAAAAGCTTGATCCTACCTTTAAACCATGATGAGCTCCAGACCTTAATCCCCTGAAATTCATCTAAGATAACTGAAATAATTAGTGTATTTGGCGCATGTATAGACACATGATTTATTGCATGGATCATTGTGCTGCAGTAGACTATGGCAGTATATGCATATTTGAGCCTGTCGTGGTTACCCATAGATGTGGATCTCTCAATGATTTTAGACGACTTAACTTTGAAAAAAAAATTCTAGATATAATTCCTTTTAATTTCCAAATAAATAGTGTCAGAAATTTTGACGTTCAGAGTATAAACGCAGTAGAATTAGATTATATAGAAATGATTCTTGTAAACTAAATTCAACACGCATATCTTAATGGAAATAACATTTATTAAAATATATATTCAAATTAAATTAAAATACATAACAAAATCGACCAATTAGATCATTTAACAAGCATATAACATTTCGTCTCTCTTTCAGTTCCAGAAGTATACTGGCAAGAACACTATAGTTTTTAAACATCGTCACGCGGTTGCAGTTATATTCATCAATATTTACATAAGTATCAAGACGACCGAATGTTTCATTTTCAATGCTCCGCCCCACAGTCGTATTGGATTTATAATATATTCTATTAATAAAGCTTTTGTTAAAAAATCTGCTAAGTTATTTTTTGAATTAACATGTTTAAGTACAAACAATTCCTCATTTAGAAGTTCCCGAATAAACTGGTATTTAATATCAATATGATTTGTTTTCACAGATTCTTTATTTTTGTGAAAGTTATGGCTGATTGATTATCACAAAATTGTATTGGTTTATCATATTGATACAAGTTTAACTCATTTATTACTCTTGAAAACCAAATTAAATCTTTGACACTTTCCTGTCAAATCAATAAATTCTGATTCCATACTACTCAATGCAACACATTTTTGTTTAGACGATTTCCATGAAAAGGGAATGTCTCCAAAACATATGATATATCCCCTGGTTGAATGTCTATTATTTAAATTACAACTTGAACCAATTAGCATCTGAAAAACTAACTAAATCAAAATTTTCAATATTAGATAAATTTTATAGTTTTTAGTTTGAAAGACATAATTTAGAATATCAACAACTATTAGCCAATGCTTGTAATTATATCCATTATTAAATTGAGACCTTATGTTGACAGAAAATGCTATGTCTGGTCTAGATCTACTTGAAATGAACGATAGACATCCAATTAGCGTCCTATAAGGATATTTTTTCATAGTTTCATTTTCTTCAATTTAATCTTCCCTAACTTTTTCAGGAAGTCTTGCATCAAGTTTAAAAGGCAAGTTTACAAAACTTTTAAGAAACTCAGCAGACTTTCTCATCAACCTTTCAATATAAGTTTGTCGGTGAAGAAATATTGAGTTACCGATTCTCTCGAAATTGACTCCTAATAGAAATTTAACTGGACCTAATTTAGTAATATCTAGCTTCGTTTTCAAAATATCTATAGTTTCCTGCATTACATATATTTTGAGTTTTTCCAAATACAACAATATCTACATATACAACGAGTACAACATTATTTAACTTATATACACAGTTACACCATATCAACATTTTAAAATTTAAATTTTTCAAAATATTATCTATTTCACAATTTTATTCACGGCCACTTTGATGAAGTCCTTATATAGCTTTTTTCAGTAAACACTTTAATTTCATTTCCTCTAACTACAAATCCAGGTGGTTGTTTCATAACAGAATTTTTTAAATTATCGTATAAATAATCTACTTTAACGTTAATTTGAGTATGAAACCAACCTATGAAAGATGTGAGTAATATGAATAAATGTTTAACAGTAGAAAAATTAACAACTGATGAGAATGTGTCAATAAAATCAGTACCAGGACTTTGACTACAACCCTGTACAATAAGTCTAGCGTTGTATATTTCTTAACCTTATTTATGTCATCTGTTAATTGAATATACCCATCTACTACCTAAAAAGTACAGAAAACTATAAAGCACGGAGGAGGGAATGTCATGATCTGGCGCTGTATGGCTTACAATGGAGTTTTAAATCTCCAGTTCATTAATGATAAAATGACAGCTTTGTCATATATTGATGTGTTACGAGATAACTTGGAAAATAGTGCATAGAAATTAGCGTTAGAGACGACATTCATTTTTCAACAAGAACAAGACCCCAAACATATTGCCAACAAAAACAAAGAATGGCTATTATATAATGCTCCCCGAAGATTGGTAACTCCCACACAATCCCCAGATCTGAATCCTATAGAACATTTGTGGTATCTAATGGATGAAAAAATGAAAAATTCCCAATAAGAAGTAAAGCAAGCTTTGCAAGATACCTGGACCAGCATGTCATCAAACGTCACCAAAGATTTGGTGGAATCTATGCCAAGGCGTTTGGATGCAATAATTTCAGCTAAAGGACTACATATCAAGTATTAGTATCACGTTCGATATTTTAGTTATTTTATTTTATGTATGATTTAAATTGAAGTCTAATGTTCTAATACTTTTTTTGCACACAATGCACACAAATCTTCTTTTATTTTAATTTTTTAAATCCTATTGATTCTAAATATTTGTTTCTTACTCCATGAGTAATTATGCAAAAGTTTTACATAAAATAAATATTATGCGACAAATGTTTCATTTTATTACCTTTCCTACTGTTCTAATACTTTTGCCACCTGTATCTGTAATGAACTTTGGCTATTTTACTTAAATTACTGATCAATACATGTTTTGATTTAATAATGTTGATCAAATTCAAATATTTATTTTGAAAATGTTTCTAAAGATAAATACCTTGGACTCCTAATTAATAATAGACTCACCTGGACTGCTCATATTAAATCAAAAATTGCTGCTGCATGGCATGCTTACTTCAAACTCAGATCTCTAATTGGACCTCAATCAAATTTAAATTTAAAATTAAAAAGACTTCTTTATATTTCTACAATTAGACCCATCATCACATATGCTTCCCCCGCCTGGTGTTCCTTTTCTAAACAAGATCTTCAACTCATTAATACCTTCCAAAACAAAATTCTTCGCAGAATTGCAAATGCTCCTTATTTTATAAGGAACAAAAACATTCAAAAAGATCTCAATCTTGAAGATTTATCACATTTTATTCAAAAACTCAACATAAACTTCTACAAGCAAGCATCCAAGTGCCAAGCTGGAAACTTCAATAAACTCTTTGATTCTCATATCCTCCCTGGGGATGCTCAAGTCAGACCTATTGCGGCCTTTTTCTCTTCAGACGCAATACTTTCTAAGGCTTTTACCTAACTTTTACTTTCATATTATCATTCATTTAATTCTTTCACTCAACTTTAACATTTCAGATGAATGAGTAGATGCCTTCGGGCAGGTACTCAGCTATACACACCCAACAGGAACAGGAAATATTTATTACTTTAAGTGGAATTGACCGTATTATATAGATAATACCGCAAAGTGCACGTTTGGTGATATTTTGGAAATATGATGTTAACATTTAATTCCTATAATATCCATAATAATCTAATATCGACAATAACTCAATAAGTTAACTTTTCGTATTTGCTTTTAAAATATGATAGAAATCGAAGTAGTATATTTTGTCAGTGGATTAAATATCAAAGAAATATATGCACAATGAAAAATAACTAAATAACAACACTTTAATCAATAAATCAATATTTTATACATATTTTTACAGAGTATTAAACAAATTTACTGTCCAAGAAATGAATCTTTAAACCATGAACTATTACATTTATCACTATGTAGTTGTAAAATTATGAAAACATCAATGATTCACATTATTTATTCACATGAAGTTTGTGCAGGTTAAATATATTATTGCAAGTAAACCATCGCATATTATATCAGCAGCCAATCTAGTACAACACTGATGAATTTGTCGCTGTTTTTGCGAATCCGCAATACACACTTACCGGTTTCTATTAAAATAATTGATAAAAAATGTATGCAACCTTATATGTATTAAAAATATTTGACAAAGATATGATCAACGTTTTAAAATGTAATTTCTCAACAATAATCTTACGAGTAATTTCCATTTTACATATTAAATAGGTATTACTCGCTTTGTACAATTGATATCGTGAACCTGTAAAGTTAAATAAAACATTTATTATTTTGAATTTTAGAAAAATATTGAATGGAATTTTTTTACGATAAGGATTCTTAAAATGTTTTTTTAGAAATTTTTAGAAAATAAATCTGCTTAATTTAAAATTTAATATTATAAAAATTGATTTTTTAAAAATTTATCACGATAATTATAAAATAACTTATATATTTTTATTATTTACAATTATTTTTATATCTAAAAATAATAAAATTAATTAATGAGCAAGGAAAATTTGTGTGAAAATTCGTATGTACATTTAGATATGCGAGATATATATGATAAATTTCTTAATTTTCAGTCCTATTTCGATATTAATTATAAGACGAAGAGGTTCATAAAATTTTTATTAACTGAAATGTATTTAAATTAAATTTTTAAATAACAAATCAATAGTTATTAAGTAAACTTGGATAAAAAAAAATACCTATAAAAGTTTTGCTTAATTATGCAATCATCGAAAAATACGATATTGCATAAAATTAGAAAATATAATTTATTACTAAAGTGCAATAGTAATTATTGTCATTATGAAATAAAAAAGTTTATAATTATGTTCAATATTAAAGTAAAATTAAGATCATCATTTTTTCTGAAATAAATAATTATCTTGAGAAATCTTAATAATGGAACAGATTAATAGAATTTTTTAGATGATTTAATGTTATAGAATTTTCAAATACAAATCTAAAATCAGAAACATTGCGTAAAGAATAATTTTCAATCAAATGTAAAAAGAAAAAGTATAAAACATGCTTAATGTCACTGCTATACTTAATGTTATTTTGTTACTTGATTTATTCTAAAAATATTCGTTGAAGAAGAAATATTTTCAGTTTTAATACTTTATTGGCACGGTAATATATAATACTTTATTTTTGTGAAAATTTTAATTCTGAATTGGACAAAGCGGTAACATCCTATGCATTTCTGTATCAATCTATGCATTTCATATGAAAAAGCGAAATGCATTTCATAATATATTAATGCTTCATACAATGCTGTACAAATTATACTATGTATATATACAAACTTTTAACTCTCAACGTATAGTATAATATAGTATTAAAATTAAATACTCTGAAATAACAAACAAGAAATATTTTCATTGCACAATGCTTTTCTCATAAATGGGTTTTTACATTGTGATAAAGGAATGTAAAACATGAAGCACTTGAAAAATATAAGCAGGAAAATGTGAAATCTATTTCTTCAGCAGAAATATGATAAGAAAATAGTAAAGTGACTTCCTCATTAAAAGATATGGAATCACTGAAATAGACTATTCGGAAATTAGTTTTGCTTAAACTTTGTGAAAGAAATCCCTCTTTCTTGTATGAACAAATTTTACCTAAAATAGTGGCTTTTTCAGTAACCATTTTACTTAATTTTTTTAGAAATAATTTTATTAAAGATCATATAACACTCCTATTTTTGTTTTTTTTAATATATTTGATAAAATTGCTTAAATTGCATGCAATTTCGTAAGCCATTGATGATATTAAATAATTACTCAATATCCTGAAATATCACTTTGGCTTCAGGAAAAAAAAATTAATTAAAGAAAAATTAGACTTTTCTCCTTTTTTTTTAACAAGTGTTCAGTTAATAATAGAGTAAAAATATATTGAATATAAAATTTTCATTTTTAAATTTAAGGATAAGAAATATCTACTTAGTTTTTTTCATTTATATGTATAAAATATATAAAGTAGTTTTATTATTAGAATTAAGATTTGCTTATACGTGATTTTAAAATATAATTCTTAATTATTCTTGCTATGTTTGTTGCTTTTCATTCTTAAAGACAAAGATCATATCTAACTGAAGTTTTTATTTATTTGGACTTCTCTATTCAAATTTTTAAGAAAAAGATAAATATCTAGTCACAGTTTTCTTTTCATCTGAATTCAAAAGCTAGTCAACTTTATTAAAAACAAAGTTTTCTTTTCTTATAATATAATTTTATTGAACTTATATATTTATTCCTTTTATGAAAAAAATGAATATTTATAGTTTTACATTAATTTGGATTCATAAGCCACCTTATCTGTAAAGTACAGTTTTAGTTTCTCTTTTCCTGATATAATTTTTAATGCACTTATATTGCCTTCCAATGTTAAGGAGGAAAATGAAAATCTAATTGAAGTTTTCTGTTTATTTTGATTATGGTCATTTCACCTATTCAAGATTTTAAACACGAGATGAGTATTTAGTTTCATATTAATAACATTTATTTAATTGTATAAGCTCTAATTAGCTTCTTAAAAACAGTTTCACCTTATGTCGTAGTTCACTTATGGCTTGTCTTTCTTAAGAGAGAGAGAATTAGATTAGTAGTAATAAATATGAGTACCTAAATTTCCTTTTATTTGTATTTCATTAATCAATTCACTAAGTCATGGTTTTAATTGCAAGATAAATATGTAGTTACAGATTTCCTATCATTTGGGTGCATAATCTTGTCCATTTGTTAAAACGTACACATAAAATCTTAGTTTATCTTTTAATGTTACTAATTTTCATGTTTCTGTTTTCAAAAAATAAAATAAAATAAATACCTAATAATTTTCCTTACTTTTAAAATCATGAGATCCAACTTACTTATCAAAAATAGTTTTACTAATACTCTTAATGCATTTATTTATTTCTACTTTTAAAGATAATGATGTGTATTTAGTCACAGTTTTAATATTTACCGCGAGTAAAAGTATAAAATAATAGATATAAAATCATTGAATTTAATTATTATTAACTAATAATTTTTATGTTTATTGTAAAAAATTGACCAATAAGATAAATTTTTACTTAAGAATATTAAATCAACCAAATATTTTATTTTATATTTAATACTGGTTTGTATAGAATATCACATGTTTTAAGATTTGGAAATTACGCTTAGAAATATTCCACTCGTATAAAGTTATTAATACTGAAAAAGCATAAAATTCCTCCTTTTATGTCGAGCACAAATGGATTAAATTTTTTCATATACAATATTTGTGACATGAAGACAAATTATAAAAATCTTTTTTCACTAAAGTATAAAATTTTCGTTTTAAAAAGCAAATTTTATTCATGACAAGAGCGTTAAAAGTTTTATGCATTTTGATTCTCGAATATGAAAATGCAATTTACCATATATTCGAGTTACAAATTAAATTCAATTATTTGGGCTACTAAATTTGCATCCCAATCATTTAAAAACTGCAAAATTATTCACAAATATATATTTATTTCATATTTGAATTTTATAAAAAAAAATTCGGGATTGATATTTTTCTCTTTTACTCAACAAGTCGATCACTTTTGTCTCAGTGAGTGTTTTATTTAAAAAAGATCATTATCGCAATAATATTGTTAATTAATTATTCAATTGTTTATTTTTTACAAATATTTTACAGTGAATTCATTCATTAGTTCTTGTTGATTCTAAGGGAAATGAGCAAGAAAAAAAAGTTTAAAATAATGGAAAATGTTAAAATTTCTATTAAGTTTGATTTAAAAATGCCCGAAATGTTCCTAATCATTGTGTTTGTGACACTAACTTTAAAAGCAGTTTCAGCTTCAATTGGAATGGGTATCAATAATTCGAAATTTGTCTGAAATGTTATGATGGAGTTATCAAAGGATTTCTAATGAAATTTGGCTTTAAAAAGAAAAAAAATGGCGTGTATTAAAATCTATACTTTTGAAGCCTAAGATTTTCCAAACAAAGACCTCAAAAGACCGCTTTTTCAATAATCGATTTTAGTCACCAAGAGATGATCCAAACTCTCCAACAAAGGAAAATTCTGAAAAGGCCCGTTGAAATAAATGAGAGAGGCCTACTGAACTGATGTGAAGTCATCAATTGGACATTACCACCGTCGATCGATGGTGTAAATAAACGGAAAGAATGCAAACGAGAACAAGCCAGACATATTTGCAGTTCAGTCGGATTCGCAGCTGAGAGCCGCCAGGACCTCTTGTTCCAGGCTCTCGTCTTCAAACATGTCCAGGGAGGAGGTGCTGTTGCTGTACCTTCGTTTGTAGACGTCCCTCATGCGTTCCCAGAACAATCGATTCGTCTCCACCGCAATCAGTGCCTCCTCCACTTCAGGGAATAAGGACGCCAAAATTCTAGAAGAAAGAAAGAATACGATGAAGCAAAGCACACTCCATGCGAAACGAAACTTAGAAAGCTCTAAAATTATTTGGTGATGACACTAGATGGCGCTCCTTACAAATTAGAGCTTTTAGGGTAAATCAAGAAGGATTATTAACTATCAGGAGTTCACATGAAATTACTAAGTAATGTTAATAATTAATTATTATTTAAGTAACATTAGAATTAAATTTATTTTTATATTAAATATAAAATATGAGAAAGCCTGATATGAAAATTAAAATGAAACATAGGAAGTTTTAAAGATAATTAGTAATGACTTTGGTTGTTCTTTTTTATAAATTAGAATTTTTTAGTGGGAATAAAATTATTTCTTATCAAGTAATTACTATATTTTACATTGCACAGAAGTATATAAGCTTATTAAGGAGAATTCTATTAGAATTATTTAATTCCTTTAAAAGATAGTTTTACTAGTTATAATATGGAATTTTAAGAGAGTTTATTTATTATCAGATGTTTATGCGCAATTATTAAGTAATGTTCTTTGAAATTACATTATATTTACGATAAAATATGGTAGAATCAAAGGAATGCCATTTAGAATGAAATCTAAGAAGCTCAAAAATAATTAGTAGTGACGTTAGTCATTATTCGTTATAAATTAGAAGTTTTACTGGTAATAAAACAATAATTACTTCTTATCAGATATTTGCACGTAATCATTAAGTAATATTTTATTAAATTTCATTACGTTAAAGACAAAATACGTGAATAGAAGGCAGGAATTATAAAATGAAACCTGAGAAGCTCTGAAAAGTATTAATAGTGACTTTAATTGTTCTTCATTATAAATAAGATTTTAAAAAGGAATCAAGAAGAATTGTTACTCATCAGGTGTCCATACGTAATTATTAAGTACATTACACTAAACTCTATTATATTAAAAATAAAATACGAGAAAGCAATTCATGCACTGTAAAATGAAAATTGAAAAGTTCTAAAATAATTAGTAATGACACTATAGCTTTTTATTTCGTTATAAACTATAACCTTTAGAATCAAGAATAATCATTTTTCATTAAATTTTCAAATACAATAATCAATTCATTTTATATTTAATTTCATTATACCTAATTTTTAAAGAAAAAAATATGAGGAATTAAAATATATGCATTGTGAAATGAAATCTTAGAATTATTAATAATGTTAACTGACTTTTCTAATAAACTATAATATTTTTAATGTGAATCAAAAATTATTATCAGCTAAGATTTAAGTATAATTACTTATTTAGATAATAATATAATGTAGTTTTTAAAAAAATATATGAGGACGCAAAATATACTAAATGAACGACAATCGGGTGACAAAAAAATTTTTTTCTTGGTTCGCCCCATGGGCACCAGAAGAAGAGGACGCCAAAACTCCGATGGCATGACTGCCTTGAAAACGACCTAAAAACACTAAAAGTGACAAACTGGATGAACTTGTCCACAAAAATAGGGGGTCCTGGTATGCACTTCTGAGGAAGGCAAGAGCCCACCCTGGGCTATCAGGCCAGTGAAGAAGAAGAAGAAGAAAATATACTAAATCGGAAATAGATCTAGGAATTTCTTAAAAATATGAGTACTGGCGTTCTTCTTCTTCTTCTTAGAATTGGGTTTGTATGTCATTGGGCACCTCTGCTTTTATCAGCATTTTGTACCATTAACTCCAAACCCAATGTTTCCTAGTTCCAGTTGCTCGGGTCACCCACTTTATTAATAAAGTCCAATAACCCTTTAATCTAATAATAATAAATCTAATAATAATAATAAAAAGAGTCTAGGTGTAACTCTCTAGTATGGATGATGCCTAAAGAGGTTAATCTAGGGAGGGCAAGAGCCTCGCATTCATAAATGATATGCTCTGCCGTTTCCTCTTGCGTATGACATTTCCAGCAGATAGGGTCTTGCTGAAATAGTCCCATCTGGTCAGAGAGTCAGTCATACTAGGGATAGCTTCCTGACTTTCACCAGAAGATGGTTTGGAGGTCATTTCTACCTCAAGTGAAGGATTCATTACTGCCCCTTTACAAGACAGCCTCTGAGTTCACTTGTCTTTTTCAGCAAGGTCAACTTCAGAGGCATCACCTGTAGATGCAGAAAGGATTGTTATTTCTTGTGTCTTTTCAGCCACAAGATAACAATTTATAAGCTCAGGTAATATAAGTCCACCCAGCATTGCCTGAGATACTGGGCAAGGCAAATTACTCTAGAAGTTTGCCAGGCAACTAGAGGCTCCGTTAAGACACCAATACCGCGGTGCCAATTAGCCCTAGGCACGGAACGCATAACACCAGGGTTTACGGGAGCTGGTTCGCGGCCTCTGATTCTATATTCAAGGCTATCCTGTCATTCCTACAGGACGTTCGGTGATCCACCGCCTACCGACGCGCCTGGTAGCTGCTCAGGCCCCAGGTAGTACTGGCGTTACTTGGTGTTTGCCATAAATTAGAAATTTTAATCGAGGTCTAAAAGAATTATTTCCTGTATATGATCATCACACAGAATGAAGAACATGATTCTGGGATTTTGTGGAGAACAGATTGGTCAGTGTGTATTCATATGAAATTATGTAGTCTGTGTATTCACATGTAATATTCACGTGTATTCATATATCACAAGTGTGTGAATTCACATGTAATTATTAATTAATATTATATTATACTCCATAATATTACATAAAAATGCGGGAAAACAGAGCATACCGTGTAAAACGAGACCTAGGAAGTTCTAAAAGTGTGTTTTTAAGAAATGATATTAATTAATTTTTCATTAAGAACAGAACTTTTAATGTGATCAAGATATATTTTCTTTTTCATGTATAATTATTAATTGTATAATTCCCCCATATAATTATTAATTAATGTAACATTAAATTCTATTATTTTACTCATTAAAAGGTTATTATGAAAAAGCAAGGGGAATGCAGAGACCTGGAAAGCTCTAAAAATAGTAATATAATAACGTTAATTGCTTTACTTTATAAATTGAAACTTTTGGTAGGACAATTTATCGTAGTGGGAATGAAGCAGAATTATTCCTTATCAGGTGCTCACCAGAGTCTGACTAAGGTAGGGGCATACAGGGCAGTTGACCCGGGCCCCCATACCAGAAGAAACCCTAAATCAAATAGAAATTTTATTTTACGCCATCAATCGAATCAAAAGTTTGTTGTTGTGAAGCACAGTGTGTTCACAAAGATGTTTTTGCCCTGGGCCTCAATTAGGCTAAATTGGGCTCTGGCATTCATATCTACGTCTCAATTATTCGTTTTATATTTTGATCCATTTATTAGAGAAAAAATAAAACGAAGGAATTAGCAATGTGAAATGCAATCTGAGAAATTCTAAGAATATTAATCAACACATTGGTTGCCCTTCTTTAGATATAAGAATTTCTTATGGGAATAAAGAATTATTATTTTATCAGGGATTTACATGTAATTATGAATTCCTTTTTTTGCCTCCCAACTTGTCTAGAGGTCAGCATGCTTGATTGCGGATAAGGAGATCCTGAGTTCGAATCCCAGTTCGGGCATGGATGTACTTTCTTTCTCTATCTATCCTGTCTTTGTCCTTTCCTTGTATGAATGAGGTGTGAATGGTTGCCTACCCTTTAAATGGGTACCTATGGCATGTGTGTAGAGCAAAGTCGTACTTTCACCTTCATGGTGCTCAGATTAAAACGAAAGACGCTCCCAATTGACTTAAATTCGCATCGCCAAGGCAAAGCGAGCTTGGCTTGTCCAAGTGTCATTAGTAACAACAATTCCTTTTTTTTTAGTAAATTCCGTTATATTTAATAGAGGAAAAATATTCTGAAACAAAATACATGTCATAAGGAAGGAGATTTTGGAAGTTCTAAAATGAATTAATAAAATGACGAGATTTTTATTGGTATTGTTTATAAATTATAGAACTTTTAATGGGGATCCAGAGGAATTATATTTTCTATCAAGTAATTATTGATCAATATATTTTAAATGAAACTCCGTTAGATTTACTTACTAAATAAAAATTATTTTTAACAATGTGCACTCAGAGTGTGAACCAAGATTTAAACATTTCTAAAAATACGCCTGGAGACCATTTCCGCGAAAAGGAATAAGTCGCCAAATGTTGAGGCTTAATGCCAAAAAAGTGCTTAATGTCTTACTCTTTATGTAACCCCGATAAATATTGGATGCTAAGTCCTAATTTTTAATGATTTATTAAAAATTTGAGACAAAGAAAAGATTTATATAAAAAAGAAGTTTCTTCTTTAAAAGAATAGTTAAGTTTCGTTTTTAATTCATATTTTAATTTTTACACTAAAATGCGAGTTTACGAAAGTTGAACAGCCTATGCGGTCATTATACTGTAACATGTGGGGCTAAATTGTAATATTTGGCAACATATTTCTTTCCCAAAAATGGTTAATGGGATAATATATAAGTACCAAAAATAATCAGTAATAAGGTTAACCAGTGTTCGCCAAAAATTTGAACTTTTAATTGGAATCAAAAAATGTTATTTTTTGTCAAGAGCTGATATGCAATAATTGACATCAAATAAAATTTTATAATCTAATTAAAGAAAAAAGTTATATTACTATGGTCTCATATTCCTTTTTTTAAAAAGAAATGAAAAAATATATTCTTCTATTACATACACAATTTTTAATAGGAATTTATAAAAAAATTACAATTATTCTCTTAGAAGAAGAATATTGTAAAAATAATAAGAATAATATATATATATATATATATATATATATATATATATATATATATATATATATATATAATCTTATTTACTGATATTATAAGAATAGTTATTTTTATTATATTCTTATTCTAAGAGAATAATTATAATTTTTTTTATAAATTCCTATTAAAAATTGTATATGTAATAGAAGAATATAAAATTTCTAAATTTTAAACTCTTTCTCTTAAAATCTAGTATTTCAATATATATATATATATATATATATATATATATATATATATATATATATATATATATATATTCTCATAATATAAAGTTCCGACTCTATAAAAATAATTATAAAAAAAGAAAGTAAGATTGTAATGTCCTTATAATTTTATATCTTATATTCTTATATTAATTTCCAGTATATATCAATAATGATGTACCCTGTATAACTTTAGTTGATGGTAAACTCGCAAAGTAATTCAAATAAGCAAGTAAGGTAAATGCAATAAATACTTTAAAATAATGTCACAAGAATTTTTTAAGTGTCAATCGGATATAAAAGGAGTTTTACAAGAGAAATCTTTCTGATAGAAATATGAAATAATTATTCTATTAATAAAATTCAATTAAGAGTATCTCAAGTGCTTTAATAGAGGAATAGATGAGTAATGCTGCATTCTGAAAGTTGTTCTTTTTTTTTCTTATATTGGCTTATTTAAAAAACCCTAAACTGGCGGTCTACGAAACGTATTATTTGATCTCATCAACTAATATATAATAATTTAATTTTAACAATTACTTTTATGTTACTCAAAAAAGGCATATTCTATATCGTAGTAAAAAGTTAAACATAAATTTATAGTAAATGAAAGAAATGTTGGCATTTGTTTTGGAGATAAATGAGATTCTTCAACCAAAATTTGAAAACTGTTGTTCAAGATACTAAAAAGGATTTCAATCCATTTCACATGTAGAATTTTCATATTATTTAAAGAATTCCTCCATATATTTTTTTGAAAACAGACAGCTGTACATAATGTAAGATAAGCTAAGCTGTATTTGAGAAAATGTTTTTCCGAGAAAGGATTGGGATAAGTTATTTTGTGAGTGTATATAATAGTCTAAAATGGAGAAAGAGAAAAACACATTTCATCAAAATTATGTTTTCTCCAAAGTTTTTCAGTTACTTCCAAAAATATCATCGCCTATAAAAACGTCCTTTTCGGCTCCAAATGTTTCCTAATAAGATTTGAGAAAGCGATTCTTAAAATATGTATCGAAGAAGGAAAGGTGGCAGCATTTTTATCCTGTAAATTTTTTACAAAAAAAAAAGAAGCAATAAAAATCGATTAATCAATAAAACTGAAAGCAAACGATAAATTTGAAAAAAATATGGAAATGTATGTCAAGTTTATTTTATAGAAGGAATGCCAGAATTTTTTTAAACGATTTATATATATATATATATATATATATATATATATATATATATATATATATATATATATATATATATATATATATATATATATATATATATATATATATATATGTATATATATATATATATATATATATATATATATATATATATATATATATATATATATATATATATATATATATATATATATATATATATATATATATATATATATATATATATATATATATATATATATATATATATATATATATATATATATATATATATATATATATATATATATATATATATATATATATATATATATATATATATATATATATATATATATATATATATATATATATGTATATATATATATATATATATATATATATATATATATATATATATATATATATATATATATATATATATATATATATATATATATATATATATGTACCATTCGGTCGGCCCATATATATCTATATATATGGGCCGACCGAATGGCTGAGTGGTTAGCGTTCCTGACTCCTGAGCTGTTGGTCCCGGGTTCAAATCCCGTTTCGGGCATGGATGTTTCTTTCCTTCTCTGTTCTTTCTGTCTTTTCTTCTGTGATGTATGAATGTGGCCTGCCCTATAAACGGGTTTGTGGTGGCATGGCGCGGGTAACGCTACTCGCCTCCGTGACTTCATTTACAGGCGCCCGCTGGGTAACGACAAATGAGTAGCAGTCTCTGCTGGCCTTGCTGTGGCATAGGGTTCAACCCTCTTGTGCCCGCCATTAGAAAAAAAATATATATGTAAACCGTATTATTACTTAAATGAACTAAATAAGATATGTAAGCGCCTACTCACACGAATACGACTTTGAAATTTTAGCGTAATTAAAGAGCAAACGATGAAAATGAATCAATAAAATTGAAAGCAAATGATGAATTTTGAAAATTAAAAAACACGTGACATATTTTGTGCTAAATTAGAATATGGGTATTTTTAGTGAGTTATATAGCCTGAAGAAAAATAACAATTGCATGAACAAGATAAACAAATGTGAATGCCAACTTACTTATATGCTGGATGGACTATGTTCTCAATGAATCCGATTTGAAGTTCTGGAATGCAAGCCTTTTCTCGATCCATCATTTCACTTGGGTGAACTCCCATAGCCTTTTCTAGGTCTCCTTGTGAAAAGAATTCACTGTAGATCAGTTCCTAGAAATATATTATGCATATAATTAAAGTTCGTGGAACTCCTACTTATAAAATAATCTTACAAAAGTTTATACTAATCATTGAAATGCAGCGTTTATGAGAAAACGCTTTACTTGTCACCATTTATAATGACTGACTTTCTAACACTATCTAAAAATATTGATACACGTATGTTTTTTGTAGATAATGTATCAAAAGTCATAAGTTCAGTCAGAATAGTTAAATAAATTATTGCCTATCAAATGGGTATAGGGTTTTTGATTTTTTCAGTAACATAAGTACAAGTGAACAGTTGAAGAACATGGTTTTGTTATAGGTTAAACATTTTGCAGATTATAAAATCATCATTTTTTTAGAAATTGAAAATGAATAAAATAAGCATAATTTTTTTGTGTAAAAGATTAGAATTTACTTCTTGTCTTTATAATTAGAATGATATAGGGTAATTAAGACCGGTGGCTTAGTGGCAGCGTTTCACACTCCCAAGGCACAGGTAAGAGGTTTGATCGACTCAGCCTTTCATCCCTTCAGTGGGTTGATAAACAGAGAACCGAATCTGCTTGGGAACTAAACACGTCTCACGTTAGGCTGACCACCTAACTGGGATATATGCTTCTCACGCCAGGGCCCTCGGTCATGTAAACAGTTATGGGCACAGTAAGCCTTGGCCTACATGGGCTGTCATGCCACAGA
Source organism: Latrodectus hesperus (assembly GCA_037975125.1). NCBI lineage: Eukaryota > Metazoa > Arthropoda > Arachnida > Araneae > Theridiidae > Latrodectus > Latrodectus hesperus. The sequence goes on along the minus strand of JAJQOW010001044.1, from coordinate 49,351 downwards.
GTTAAGTTTAGTTTAGATATAAGGTAATAAATTCAAAATAAACAACAGTGCGTGGGAAAACGAAATCGCTACCATTAAAATTTATCCCAACATTTCGACACAAAACCAGTATAAATAAAAATGGATACTAATGTATAGATATGTTCTTAAGTATATATAGCTTGAAATAATTTCGATTGAGCTTAGTATAGATATGATTTAGCAACAAGAAACATTATTGAGGGAAAATGTACCGCTTACCTTAATTGGAAAGTAATGGGAGGGGGGACGACACTATTAGACATGGGAGTATAGATTTAAGGACATTGACCCAAAACAAAGATTGAACGTTAAATCTATATATTCTCCCTTTATTGATATAAATAATTACATTGATGGTGTCATTTACGTCTAAACTTATCCTTTCATAAGTACGGGATAGTGGAAAATGTAATAAGGAAGTGATCAAGACTAAAGTGAAGCAAGCAATTTTTGGGATAACTGGACCATTTGAAGACGACTGGGATGACATTTAAATTCAAATTTAACAAAATAGAATTTGGTCCTTATATAAGAAATTATTTTATTATCAAAATAAACCTCGACAATATTCTCAGACATTTTATGTTGAACATCGCCTTGTTTGCTGCAGCTCCAAGAATGTAATTTGAAGGTAGGCAGCATTCGTCAATAAGTCGGATTTACAACTCCGTCTCAATACGATGTGACGTGGATGAAACTTTATCTGACGTCATGGATATTTTAAACCAATGAGAATCGTAATAAAGTGGTGTACTCAAGATCTCAGCCGTAACGAAATAAACAACCACTTTATGGTTAATAACGATGTTAAATTCATAGTTTTTGTCATCTCAGCAATGTTGTTGGACCTATTGTAGCACAATCGATAATATTTTAATTAAAGTTCAGCGTTTTTAGTTCTAAGCGGAATAAATGCCCAAAATATTCGAGACTAGTGTGGAATTTATAGTTTGTGAACTTCAAGAAATGAACTTCACATTCTCTGTATCATTCACATCCTACATTATCTCTAAAGAGGGTATGAATGAAAAAGAACTGAAAACAAATTCGCCAGAATCTCTGAGATTAATGTTAAATCCATTGTTGCCTGAATCATAGTTCAATTGAGAATAATTTCGCTGACATACGAGGGTCACTGTGAAATTTTTGAGATGCAACTAGGTTTTTAAAGTTATACTTACAAAATTGTAGGTGTGTTCAAAGTAGTCTCCTCAAGCATCAGTGCACTTTTGTAGACGAATTTTCCACAGATTAAATGCCTCAAGCCATTCATTTCTTCGAATAGATGAAAAAAATGCATTTATAGCCACATCAATCTCTTCTTCTGAATGAAAACGTCATCCACGTAAGTTCTTTTTTAGATTAAAGAATAACCATCGCACATAGCTAGATCAGGTGAATACGGCAGATGTTCGATCATTTTAATTTGTTTTTGTTTAAGAAACTCATCTGTTAATCCGGCTGTATATGAAGGTGCATTGTCATGGTGAAGCATTAGTCCCCTAACATTCAGTTCTTGTAGAATTTCTGGAAATATTTAGTGCTATACCATTTTGCTGCTACTGTCTTCTGTCCTTCCAACTTGATGGCTTTGACCAATCCCGTACTTCTGAAGAAAACGGCATACATCACTTTTTTCAGTGCGCGTTGTTTTTTCACCATTGTCGGCGTGGGATCATCTTCAAACACCCATACTTTGCTTTCTTAACGAGTTGGAGCGTCAAAACTCGGTATGTACGTTTCATTACCTGTTACAATTTTAGAAATGATGCGGTGGCCACCATCATTCAGCATATTAAGAGTTTCTTTACTGATTCTGACACGCTCCTCTTTTTGATGCTCAGTTAGATTATGGGCAATCCAACGGCAAACTACTTTTTTCAGATGTAATTCTTCACAAATGATTTTGTGTATGGCTGCGGATCCAATGTTAAGTTCCTTCTGTATCATTTGATAGGTACAACGATTATCATCCATTAACCAAATCATTATTAGCCAAAATTTAGTTGAATTAAACACATTTAACTCTTAGAACATATATTTAAAAATAATCGAAAATGATAAATATTAGTTTCGAATTCATATATTCTGGAGTCGATGAAAGAAATAATTAGGGAAGTGATATTGTTTTAGTCAAATTTCCAGTTTCCTTTGCATATATGGGAAAAGAGAGTAAAAGTAAATGTCTGAAATTAGTGTAGAATCCAAATTATGTTGATTTGATTGTTTATGTTAATGTTTATGTTTAGTTAATATAATAAATCTGTGTAACATTTTATCTTTGTACTTGTACAATTTAGAAAAACTTTCGAAAAAGTTTTATAAGTTTGATTCATTCTATGTATTAGTTTTGTTTCCTTTATAAATAAAGAATGTACCAGAGTAAATAAATGTCTAGTAATTGAACAATTTTTTGTGATATAATCGTAATATAGCCATGTCCACTTGAAATAGAAGCAAAAAATAACAGCTTCATAATTTTTTCAATTTCATTTATATCAGGAAAAGACAAGCTGCACCTCAGTTATAATTAATTTATGAAGGTCATATATTGTAACTTCAACTTACAAACAAAAATATTCTCTATTTGAAAGTTATGTATAACAGTAAGTAAATGTCAAAGGCCACAATTTTTTATTAATTATTAACAGCCATAAGATACTAGAAAATAAATTGATTGTTTGAAGTAAGAAAAAACATTTTTGTCACATTTGAATGACTAAAATCGACATTCTTTTATTTCCTCATTTGTTTGCCAATAAAATTAATTATTTTTAAAACATTTAAAAACTGAATCAAATTAATCATTACTGATGCAGTTAAAAACTAAGTTTTAAGGTTCTTATAGTTTTATAGAACTTTATCTCATTTTTTTGCTTATAAATAATAAAAAAATGTCACCTTCTACAGATCTTTTTTATTTTATTTATTTATGTAATTTATAAAATGCCTTCATCATATTTATTTAGCTTATAATTTATTAGTTCTTTGTTCTGGATAAAAGAATATATTTTATTTTTGAATATCAGCTTTTGCAATAACTTCGTTTTGAAAAACAGTTTTTCGGAATTTTGAAGAAAAAGAAAAATAATAAATTATATGCAATATGATTTCATATTACTGGTGTTATTATTTCTATAATACCATTTTTATTGTACGCAATATAATTTTTTTTATAATGCACACACAGTTCTATAATTCTTTAGTAATGTTATACACTAGAAAATACTTACTTATAATAAGTAAGGATCAGAAAAGTGTTTTAAATACTAAAAAGTTTGTAGAAAAGAAAGGTATATAACAATGGAAAGAATATAACAATTACTATCATTTAAGTTTATTAAAGTGCACTTAGGTAATTAACTTTTATATCACTAAATAAGCTTGTATGCCTGAAATAAGCAATTTACTGCTTTAATTTCACTTTTATTTTATATTTCGAAAATAGTTTTAAGTTTAGACATTAAAAGATATTATGCATAATTAAAAATTTTCAGAGAAATGATTGTTTATAATATATGAAATGTAGATTACATGTGTAATGAAAAGATATATAGAAAAAAAACTATGCAAAACAATTTTGTGGGATATTTATTTATTTGGAGCAGAAGAAAGAATATGAAAAAATGATTCAATGCAACACTTCGTTATATTAAATTATTGAAAATATTATTTCGATTTGATGCATAATATTAATATTTGTAGAACTTGGAAAACTGCTTCCATAAGTTCTGTCTGAACAATAGGAATCAAAATTATTGATTGAATGAATATTGTTTTATTTTTTCATTCTTATTATTTTAAAGAGTTCAAATGATTCGTATGATAAAATTAGAAGTCAACATAGTTCTATTAAAAATATTCATTCGATATTCTTATAATGATTAAAAAAGGAATAAAAAAAATTATTTTTTGAACAAAGGTTTTTCACAATTCTTGCTAAACTGAATAAAATGAGTAGAGTAAGTAAAAACTCACTGCTATTTTCTTGGAACTTTTCCAATCTTTCGTCTGATCAGAAAGGTCACAACATGTTATCAAGAGACACATGAGCAGTTGATGATGTTTTTCATTTTCTATGTCATACCCTTCTAAAATTAAAAAAATTACTCTTTAAATTCAATTTTACAAAAAAATTATATTTATTATTTGCAAAAATATTTTGAAAACATATGTAAGAGATACATACCAATATTTGACTAGAAAATACAGTGGGATATAAACGACAAAGTTAGTCCCACCAATAACCAGAAGATTACACTCGGTATGGTTACCACATTTTACATGTCTCATTTTTTATTCCATTGTTTATTGTTTAAAAAATAAATTGAAAACTTACTAACGATAAATTTATTTTTCATAAATATGTGTATAATCCTTAAAACGCAAATTTTCCAAACGATATTAAATAAAAATTTAATATCGTTTGGAAAATTTACGTTTTAACGATTATACACATATTTATGAAAAATAAATTCATTGTTTAAATAAAAATTTATAATCAAATTAAATTAAATATAAAATTACCCCTGAAAAAACAAAACTAATCTTCTTCCAAATACAAACATAAACATTTCTACGATAAAATGCATAAAAGTTTCGTAAGTCTCAGTTAAAATCATTAAAATTTTGAGATAAACAAACTTCTTAATGATATAGATTAGTATTCGTCGAGAATTCCTTAATTTCCGAGAGAAAAATCTCCATAGATATACAATTTCCTCATTCAACCATGAATAACTCATTCCGAATTGAAAATATAGCTGCTTAATTGTCAGAAATAAATTATTCACTAGGCAAGGTACGCATTTAACTTTTCATATTAATTCGGTCTTAAATTAATTAAAATATGCTTATTAAGTTATTATAATTACGCTTAAATTAAATTTAGGCTTCCTCCGTATAAATAGTACTTAGCAAAATTTATAATGTGCTAACACTTCAATTTAAATATAATTAAGATATTTCCTTCATTAGAATGCAATTTCATATCTTATTATTAAAATGTGAAAGTAGATAGTAAAATTTATTTCCCTTGTTAAACTTTTGTATTTAATTTTTATGAAAATATAATGTAAATATTATATTACTAACTAATGCAAATTCAGGAAAAGAATATTAATATTTCCTAAATTATTCTATTTTACTGATAGTATAAGTTACGAAGAATATTTATTAAGGATGTTTTAATACAATTATTTTTATAATTAAATGGTTAAGATATCCTATTTCGATTCTAAATATTTACACCTGCGTATAAGTTTATCGCTTTTTACGTTATGTAAGGCCAATTTTGCGCACGAATTTCAAACAACCTATACTTTACAGGGAATTGCTCACTAATACAAACATGTTCCCTAGAAGTGACATTAAATTGCTTACTGATGGAAGTAAAACTGATAATCTTGCAGGTTGTGGCATTTATATCGAAACATCTGAAAACACTTTTACCAAGCTTAGACGGCTCTCCTTATCTCGTGAGATTCACTTACAGTGGATCCCTTCCCATGTAGATCTTGCGGGTAACGAATTGGCTGATGCCCTAGCAAAAAGAGGTACTGCCGAGCCTTTGCTTACTCCGGCGTCTCTTAACTATTCTGAACTATACTCTAGACAGAAAGGCCTTGTTCGGTCTGCATTTGCCATTCCCCCGTGCACCATTGGTACCAGGGTAATCGTCCCGGCGGATCTCTATCCCTCCGGTGCAGCAGACTGGAACAAACTACAATAACTCGTTTTCGAAGTGGCCACCTAAGATCATTGGCATTTAACAACAAAGAAAAGAAATTTCCAATTTGCGCTAAGTGTTTCAAAAGCCAAGCCACTCCGGATCCTATCCTTGAGTGCTTGGGACTCGATAAAGAAGATCTTCTGGAGCGACCATTATTGGTCATTGATTTCCTGAGAGTGTGCTATGTCATAGACTTGGTCTAGCGCTGCTAGACAACAGGGATCAGCAACAACAACACAACAACACTTTTACTCTTAGTCAACGTAACCCTGACTTCTGTTCCGTATTTAGAAGCGAATCTGCATCTGATGGAATTACCTACCAGGAACTCTTCTCTCAAACAAAAAGCATAAATCGAAGAATTTTTCAGAAGTCCCCCCCCCACTCACGATTGGTATAGGGCTGGTAAGCCGGAACAGTCGCTGGTTCTTCCATGCGGCAGAAAAATTAATACTTGCCTTTCACGACTTGCCAAGTGGGCATTTAAAGTTCATTCAGGATATAAAATCCTACCCTCTTTGTCCAAAATGCCACCAACATCTGGCTTCAGCTGATTATATTTTAAGCTGCTTGGGACTTCTCCGGGAGGAAATTTTCACCTCTCCTCTCCTTGTTTCCGACTTACTAACTCGTCAATGGATTTATGGATATGGTCTGATTGCGTCTGATCTATAGAGATAAGAGCCAACCAACCAACAAACATGTAGAAACCGAACCCACAAACTGTTGAAGTAAGGAACAGAATGCTGATAATTCGGTTACCAGATCAGATATATCCGCCCAACTTGTCTTGTGGTCAGCGTACCTGACTGTGGACAAAGAGGTCCTGGATTCGAGTCCCGGTTCGGGCATGGATGTACTTTCTCTCTATATATATATCCTGTCTTTGTCCTTTCCTTGTATGAATGGTTGCCTACCCTATAAACGGGTAGCTATGGCACGTGTGTACTGAGGAAGTCGGACTCCACACCAAAAATATGGTTCAGTTGGAAAAGTGGAGCAGCGCACCCCATATTGCCAGCCTGGATGGCACACGACAACAACAGATCAGCTATAAGCCATAAATCAATATTTATAAGCTCGTATTATTAGTATTATAAGTATAAAGTACTGATTTATAAAGTAGGTTTGGCAAATGAACAATAAATACTTAATCAGTAATATTCAAGTTTCATTATTGATAAAAATGTTTCACTATTTTTATATTTCCCCAATCTAAAGGAAATAAAATAGATCTCACCTTTGGCCATAGCCTCGATATCTTCTATGATTCTGAGGTGGTGGGCGAGATCTGTCGCCAGTATCACATCCCTCATACAGTCCAGACATTGAGTGTATTCCTGGAATCAATTGCACACATCTTAATATATTTCATCATCTATGACGGGTATAGGAACAAATGTATTCCAGTGACTAAAATATCGTAAGCTATTTGTATAATTTTAAGATATATATTATGTTTATTGCTATGAAAATTCCTTTAAATATTGTTTTGACTTATATGATAATACACGAACTATAAAGTTATGTTCTCAGTGTGCGGAAAAGAGCATCGTTCTCGTGTCTGGTTGGTAATGGGTTCAATATCAGACTTATATGACGAACGTCATATTGAGAGGACCTTTGAATGTTAATCTTTTTATAAGTCTAATATTCTTCTTTTGGTATGATGAAGGAGTTTGGAGAAAATGTTGTCATCTTTTGCATCAATTTGATTGTGGTTCAAAATTATGAAGTGGTTGTCTGTGTTTAGAGGTTTCAATTACCAGAAATTGACAGCTGGACATAAGTTTTTTTTTGGGTTAGATTAAATTGTTGCAAGATGTTTTCTAGTGACAGAGGCCGCTATGCACAATTAACAGTATTGTCTTTTTGAATCATAATCAATTGATGAGGTTGAGCTTATACCTTAGTTTCCAATCTTTTCCATCCCATCTAGTAAAAACAATGAACCCAAAGAAAAATTATGGTAAATACGTACTCTTAACACAAAGACGTTACGTAACAATGTTTTGCGAATGAGAAAATAGCTACTGTTTGTCTGCAGCCGACATTTCGGCTGCAGTGGACATGGCAATAATACAATGAACTGAGAAAGATCGGTTACTTCAAGGAAAACTCTATGTAAGATATCCTATAACGTACACTCTACTGACTTCCAACTACTGCCGTCTATTGCGTAAGTGGTTGTTCTTGCACCAGCCTGCTTCCCTGAACATAGCCCTCAGTTGGGCTCTACCAGTTAGATAAAAGCAGCCTGGTGAAGTTTTCGTATTTTTGAAGCAAGGACCAAGAAGAAGATCCCAATACTTGATATGCCACCAAAAAAGGTATCATTTCACTTGAGGGACATTGCGATCACACCCAGTTTTAACGTGCCCCAGCCACATTTAGCGAACACGATGGATCTTCGGTCGACTGAGATTCAAATTTCTTACCTTCCGATAATGAGCACGACACTCTAACCAACCAGCCACCGTGGCCTACTGCCGTGTAAGTGGTATCAAACTAGAGTTCATTGGAGGAAGGAATGGATATCGGTTTTCTGGTGAAAGACGGTTTTACCTGGTTGCCAGTAATAGCCATGCATTGGTTAGAAAGAGGCCAGACAAGGATCTGCAACCAGTCTGTATGCGGTCTAGATACACAGAACCGACACCGCGATTTATGGTTTGGGGAACAATTTCCTGTGATAGCTAGAACTCTCTCGTGGCTATCCTACGTATTTGATTGAATATGTGTGATTCAATCTGATGAGACAACCTGTTGTGCTGCCACCTATGAACAGCACATTGGGGAAGGTTTTTCAACAGTCACAGTTTCGTTTCTATCAATATTTATTCTAGGTGCTATTATTTTCTTTATTACTGGGATTTTTCTGGATATTACAAAAAAAGAAAAGCATTGATTTTATCTCAATTTTTATTATAAATTAGCAAAACTTTGTTATCTAAAGAATTCAACTATGCGAATTTTATGCTGGAGTTCGCAGTGGCCTGGTTAGGAAGTCATTCTTATTTTTGGTTTGTAGGGATTTAGAATTTTGGCTGAACCGAAGATCCGTCGTATTCATCAAATGCAGCTTGAACTCGTTAAATATCTTGTAATCACAATATCGTCCAAGTGAAATGATACTTCGGGGGTGATAAGTCAAGTATTAAGGGGTCCTTTTGCTTAATATCTGCTTCTAAATCAAAAAGATTCCCATTTGCTTCTCTCACTAATTGGTAGAGCCAAACTCAGGTAATTACAAGGAAGTATGCTAGTGCAACAGCAAAACTTACCTTGTTAGACTATTTTCGATTTTAGACTTATTTCATTATTTTTTTGATTTATAAGATTTTTAACTCGTTGTTAGCTCAAATCTAAATCATGTTTTAATTTGCAAATTATGAGATTTTATTTCGTCCAATGAAAGTCTTGATATTTAATACTTACTTTTCTCGATAAATTTTCTAATATGTTGCATCCGTCAGTGTTGAGAATTGCCATAGCTTGAGCAAAATGATGTCTCTGAAAGAGTTTCAGTATCAATGCATTTATCTGATACACATCCTTACGAAGAGGATGATTCAGTTATTTAAAATTAGGATAAAAAATTTGAGCAATAAATTCTTAATGTGGAAGTTATTATTATAAAACGGAGAAACTATACAATCATAGAGGAGATATTGTTAGTTTATTGAAATACATAATACATAAGTTAGGCAATACATCCTTAAGTGGAAGTTGTAATTCCTTTATGAATAAACAATATGAAAATGAAAAATTAACATAAATTTATGAAATTTATCTCTATATCTATTTATCTACATTGTTATTTTAATTCATATATTGGGTTTAACAACTTAGGTGTAATTAGTAGTAAAATTAATAATAAGAATGATAGTAAAATAGTAAATTTAAGCAATAATAACATCAAAAAGAAGTTTTAGTTTAATAATATATTACGTTTTATAGATTATTTTATTAAAATTTAATATATATGAAACTAATTAGAAATTGATAATGAGTATATAACGTATACAAAGATTTGGAATTGAATGACTAAAATTAAGTTTTCTTTGAAATTAAGAATAAAATTATTTAAAATATTTAATGATATTTCTGCCAAATTTATAACATAATTTATGCTTTATGAAAGCTCAGAAGTAATGAATTATAGGAACTGCTCACTTCCATGACTGAACCTTCTGAACAGTATAGAGCTGCCAAATCAGATTTCTGTAATATTAAAGAGAAATAATCAAATTTTAGTTAAATAATAAATATAAAAAGATGTATTATCTGTGAATTTTATAATTTTTATAAATGGCATATTCGTGTAAATAATCATACATTGAAACATACTGCATAGTTCAATAAATATTGACAATTGCTTATATTTCTCAAATGAAAAGTAGCCTAACTTGAATGTGAATTATTTATCATACCGAGGCAACTTGAAAATTATTATTTGTCCCTCTGTGGTCAAGGTCATGGCACAAGCAAGCCACGAACAACGCCAGGCTCTCCAGTTCTCTAAACAGTTGAGTAAATTACATTTAATAATTATAAAAATATATGAACTATATTTTATATTACAATCTTGTTAATGAAAACATAAATGCTGTTTCCTTAAACATTTACAATAGAAACATAAACAGGAACATTGTACATACTTTTCTTTAAAAAAATGAAAAAAATATTTTAATAATTAATATACAAAAAACTTTATTGTACAAAATTCAAAATATAGCAGTTATTGGCTCTATTTAGCAGAATGTACATTGTTAAAAACTCAAAAACATCTTAATTATTAACACTATTCAGAAAGATATGTAGAATTGAAGAATAAAATTTAAAGTAATAATTGGTATTATTTTTGAAAAATACGTATTGTCAAAACTTAAAATACCATAATCGTTAAAATAAGCTTCACTTACGAAAGATAATTACGACCCATTAGATCAACGTTTTTGTGCATAAGGTAGCAAAAATGTCCAACAGCAAAGGCATGCATCCAATTGTGATAAGGAGGGTCACGGTACCCCTTCTTCACCATCAATACAAATCTGAAAAGTTGAAAGAATAATTTATAAAAATTATAAATTGTTGAAAATCTAATCGATTATGCATAATTGTCTATAAACATTTTTCAGTAGAATTTTTCATAAATCAACAGACTAAAGAAGATAGATTGTTTCAGCTGCAAAAGCAAGGAAAGTTAAGCATTGTTGTGTATCCTCTTTAAATCAACAAGTAATTCGAATTCATGGAGTGAATCTTTTGGTGGTGCCATCTATCGGCGGAGTTTAGAGAAAAGTCATACTTTCACCTTTGTTGGGATTTGGTTAAAGAAAAGACGCCTCCTACTTACTTAAATTCACATGGCCAATGGTATAACGAGTTTAGCTTATCCAAGTGTCATAAATAACAACAACAGCAACAACACGAGTAATTCGTGGTACTACGACCCATTTATTCGTTGTTATAATACGGTTTTGACAATGACGATATCAGTCATTTACTCACTGTGGTTTACCACAGTTGACCATGATGGAAATGATTTTACATGAATCAACGTAATCTGGTGTGTTCTTGATGCAGTGATACATAAAAACCTGCGCATTTGTATTTCATCTAAAATTAAATAGCACATTCTTAGAAGCTCAATGATTTGGCGAGCATCAAATGCATATAGATCAGCACTGCTATTTCTTGACTGGAACAAATAATGTCAGCATCAACTCGTTATCTAGACAAAATGCAATCATGTCCTTGACAAGTTATTTCTACATTTGCCAGCGTCTCAAAATTTGTATAGTTCTACCAGTTATTCAATTTGCTTGCAAATAATTTCATTTAAAATACATTTGTGTATACTTATGTAGACAAAATTCCTTACTTGTTTAAAAATAATAGTGTTTTGTGCATAATTAACGTATTAATTTTTAAACAGTATTAATTTTTGCACAAAATGCTTCCTGTTATTTGACTCATGGAATAATTTTTGGTTATTTGTATTTATGTAAGGTGTCTGAGAAGTAGACTTACTTTTGAAACTCAACCCTTCATTTGTTCGATAATGAGTTTACTTACTAACATGATTACATGTTAGTGATATCAACTTAACAAGATTCTTATTTAAGTTGGTTAACGAGAGTCGTGTTTAGAAGGTTACACGATTTTTAATTGTTGTCTTATTTTTGCATTGTTACTGAGGTGAAATAGCTCAGTTTGTCATTTTTCTGCGCAAGTGAAGATGGAACACTTCACCATAGAATAACTTACTGTCATATTTCATCATTTGACTGTAAGTTACTCTATAAAAAATTTTTTATGAATAAAATTTTATTACAAACAATGTGTGTGTGTAAATGTAGCGCAAAAATTTCACAATGTAATATTTCATTGTAATACATTATAAACCAACATAACGGAGCTCAAAATTTGTCTTTGCACAATGTTCGTCATATTTCTGAGTAGCTGTCATTAAAATGATGAAATGCTTCTAATGTAACTCCCAATTGAACCATTCTACAAAAAACAGCAGACTATCATGAACTAATCCGCAATCCATTCTCAAAACCAAGAAAAGAAAGGAAAATGATGTATGCATTTTACTATGATTTTTATTTTTCTTCTTGACGAAAATCATAGAATGAAATTTGATTGGGTGAAATTTATTTAAAGATTATTCTCAAATTTCCTGGAATCCTTAGTCTTCACAATGCTTCGAATAAATTAATGATGTCTTTATATTTATTCATCGTTACTGCTATAAGTTCTAGTTATAACAGCAAGCTTTTTCGATGTGAAAATTGTTTTTCAATCCTAACTCGCACAGAGAAACAAATGACAACTATGAACTTTTCAGTGCAAACACAACAGATGAAAATTATTTGATTAAGATACCAGGATGATTAAACAGTTTAAAGAAAACCACGTCAAAATGAAGATGCATCATAAATGTTATGAATATTGTGTAAGGACTATCCGCAAACTTCAAGGAATGTTTGTTCAGCCTAATATACCGAATAAATCGACTGAGATATTTTTGAAATATTAAACATGTATGCTATAAATTTTCACTAATACAAGTTTATTCATTAAGACGGCGTTTGATTAATACTCATACAGAAAAAGGACGGTGATCAAAAAGGTTGCATCGGTGCCTAACAATAATGGCAACATATCGTTTGTTTTTAAAATAATAATATCACGTGATTCGTCAGCAACTTACTTGGATAGTGTAACCCTTGGTATTCTCCACTTATAAATCATTCCCAGGTCTTCAAACATACTTAATACAGCCTAAAAATAGATTAATCATCTAAAAAGCTCACAAAATTTCTAAGTTTTTATTTTTTTCAAATAATATTTTGATGAGTTATTTTTATAAGCAAATACTATAAATACAAATTTTTTATACTTACTAACACTGTATCTTGTTCACTTAACGATCTGGGGATGAAAGTTAATTTGGCGAAGTTTTCCCTGAGTTCTTCAGGGCGGGGTATTTCCATTTCGGCAAGTTTCGCCACTTCTTCTGGCGGAACCTGATTAAATTTAAATACGTTTAAGTGCTTTCAATTGTAGACAAAAATTTGGACTCTATTTTATAAGAAAAATGATTTTTTAGTAACTTAATAATTTTTAAATGAAGAAGAAAGAGGTATATCCTTACATAAAGCTCTCATGTGAATCGTATTTTTGTACTTATTAATTTTACTAACCCCCCATTACTGGGAAGATGCCAATATCAACACAGAGTTTACTTACATTTAAAATATGTTTATTGTTTGTAAATAGTATACGGTTGCCATAATTCTGCATTTAACTTTTTGTTAGACTATTAAGAGCACCCAACTTTCAAAATGTGTTTCTTTCATATTGTAACATTTTTATATATATATATAACTTCATCGCCCTTTTTACATATTTCAAATGGAGAAAAAAAAAACTTTTTCGGAAAAATGATATAATATCTTCTTAACTAGTAATTTTAAACTGTCGTTTTTTTTTTAAAAAAATAAATGAAGTCAGAAAAAAATAACGAAGAAAAGAAATGGAACACTGCCGAAAATGCCTTGCAGTTGAAAATATCTACTTAAATGTTGTCAGTTCCTCTTCATGCTACGTCAGTTACTTGGATTCCAATTTGCATTATTTGGCGATTTTTAATGGAGGCGTCGGTATCGGTACAAGAGTCTAAAATTGTTTTCACCGGACAAAATGTCATAAAATATTATTTCGTTCACCATTTTTTCGTAGCTTTTGTAAAATAAACTTGATGATAGATGGTCTTCTCAATTCATAATTATCTGATAAAGCCCTGGAAATATATAACTAATTTGCATTTTAAATAATTAAATACATTAGAAGCTTTACATATATAAATGGTGAATCAAATAAATGACTATAAGAAGCTCTTTCAAGAATTGGCTCGTTTAAAAAGAAGGATCAAAAATTTTTTGAATTTTTCCAATTTTATTATGAAATTATAAATTAATTCCTTGTCTATTTACCATTAATATAATTCCTGATAAAAAGTCTAGTTAGTGAAGGTTGCAATAGTAACAAGATTTGTTCATTTGAAAGGGAAGATAAGGGCTATGAATTTTCAGTATTTAGGCAATGCTTCACTTTAACAAAAAAGGCATTCAGAAAATAAAATTTGGTCATTTTCTTCTATCTCCTCCTGAAGAAAATATAATGTATCTTATTTCTACCTCAACGGACAGGTACAGACAATTTATCGGGAGATATTCTCCTGCTAGATAAACAGTATTAAGTATTTGAATGACATTTGATAATTTTCGCCAGAAATATGGACAAATATTGAAGTTTAACATTAAAAACCTTTATTCAGTTATATTGCAATCTCGTTTAATACTACTATTTAGCTTGTCCCAAATTTTAATTATTTATTTTTAAAATATAAGAGAGAAAAAATAGTTAAATAATATCTTCCGAAAAACAAATAAAATCTTTATTTTTAATTCATATTAGAATTTCTATCTCGGCATACTTATCAAAAATAAAATCACATAAGAGTTAAAATTTGCATACGTTAAATATAAAGAGTGTAAAACGTGGATTTAAGAAATGTCTTAGGTGATTTAATATCTGAATTTCATAATTTGTTACGAAATTGAAAAACTAGTGGCATATTTTTCGGAAATAGTCGAATGGATAATTGCTTAAGAACTCTTTACTCCGTTTCAAATAAAATAAAAATTATATTTTTATGATTGGCAAAATTGTTTATCTTTAATTTTCTTCAATTACATTCAGAAAAAATGAATGTAAAAACAAGCTAAACACAAGTTTATTTTAACATCGCTTTCTAAGGCTGCTATTTTCTAATTTAATTATTAAATAATTTACATATTTTAAAAATTTATACGCTTATTTCTTCTTTCCAAATTAAATTAACCTACAGAAAAGCTAATCAATTTTATATACACATAACTTGATTGATTTATCGGTATAATTATGATGTATCCTCCCAAAAGATTTCTCGCCAAATCTAGCGTCTTCTGTTTTGATTATAGTGTTGCCGGTACTCATTTTGGTGTAGCCAAGTTAAATTTTTGTTGCTTTTCGGTTTTGTTTTTTTTATCGTGTTTTACGTCATTTTTGCATCATACGTATGGTTTTTTTAAGTGGTATTAGAATTGCTTGGTGACAAAAAAAAGTCAAAAAATCGCCAATTGGGAAATAAATCTTTCTAGTTCCTACTTATATCTCTACGGTTATTTTTAGACTACGAAGACTAATTCGACCATGGCCTAAAGTTTAAAGTGGATTCTAAATACCTTATATCCCCAAATGAAGTGGAAATCGAATTTATGAACTATTAAATTGTGCACATATATATTTTTAATGGTTTAAATTACCTGCATATGATACATCATAAGTTCATTTGACAGCCGACTGCGGTGTTGTGAATCTCTAACTTTCTTCCACATTAAAGACTAAAATAAAAAATAGATTCATGATATCAAATGTAAGAAAACATATATTTTACATTAAAAAAATGTTACGATTTTAATGATTTCTATAACAAAATAATTCATATATCAATGCATTATTTAGACAACCACATGATGTAAAATATTTTCCTTCCCTGTTTTAAGTTATACCTTTTTATCAGTATGAATTTGCTATTTACTTAGTTACATTTAATGAGGTTACGATTTTATATATCTCGACTCTTAAATAAATTTACTTAAATTTCTCTCTTAAAAAACGGTGGTGAAATAATTCCTCCTAACTTTGAATCTATCTATTTAACTAATTAACAAGAAAATTTGTATATTACTAAAATCAGTAATCTAACTAATTAGTTATTGCCGACCGATTGGCTGATTGGTTAGCGTTCCTGACTCCAGAGCTGTTGGTCCCGGTTTCGAATCCATGTTCGGGCATGGATGTTTCTTTACTTCTCTGTTCTCGCTGTGTTTCTCTGTCCTTTCTTCTGTGGTGTTGTATGAATGTGGCCCACCCTATAAACGGGTTTGTGGTGGTATGGCGCGTGTAACGCTACTCGCCTCCGTGACTTGGTTCACAGGTGCCCGCTAGGTAACGAAAAATGAGTAGCAGTTTTTGGCCTTGTTGTGGCATAGGGTTTGTCACCCAAGTGTGCCCGCCATTGGAAAAAACTAATTTGTTATTAAAATATACTTTAGTCGATTTAACACTTATTGCTATGTAATAAATATAAATCCTGGGGCCTGAGCAGCTACCAGGCGCGTCGGTAGGCGGTGGATCACCGAACGTCCTGTAGGAATGACAGGATAGCCTTGAATATAGAATCAGAGGCCGCGAACCAGCTCCCGTAAACCCTGGTGTTATGCGTTCCGTGCCTAGGGCTAATTGGCACCGCGGTATTGGTGTCTTAACGGAGCCTCTAGTTGCCTGGCAAACTTCTAGAGTAATTTGCCTTGCCCAGTATCTCAGGCAATGCTGGGTGGACTTATATTACCTGACCTTATAAATTGTTATCTTGTGGCTGAAAAGACACAAGAAATAACAATCCTTCCTGCATCTACAGGTGATGCCTCTGAAGTTGACCTTGCTGAAAAAGACAAGTGAACTCAGAGGCTGTCTTGTAAAGGGGCAGTAATGAATCCTTCACTTGAGGTAGAAATGACCTCCAAACCATCTTCTGGTGAAAGTCAGGAAGCTATCCCTAGTATGACTGACTCTCTGACCAGATGGGACTATTTCAGCAAGACCCTATCTGCTGGAAATGTCATACGCAAGAGGAAACGGCAGAGCATATCATTTATGAATGCCAGGCTCTTGCCCTCCCTAGATTAACCTCTTTAGGCATCATCGATACTAGAGAGTTACACCTAGACTCCATTAAAGGGTTATCGGACTTTATTAATAAAGTGGGTGACCCGAGCAACTGGAACTAGGAAACATTGGGTTTGGAGTTAATGGTACAAAATGCTGATAAAAGCAGAGGTGCCCAATGACATACAAACCCAATTCTAAGAAGAAGAAGAAGAAGAAGAATAAATATAAATTATTTTAATAAAGAAACATGCATGTGACTGGTTATTTCTTTTCATAAAATTAGTTTAAAAAAATTTCAGATTTGGGGTGAAAATGTACATTTATCAAATTTGCTTTCAAATCTTCATGTAATACTGATATATTGCTTAAAATTTCATAATTTGAATTCTTACTTGAATATCTAGAATAAGACAACTAACTGATGGCAAGTAATGCCATCATAAAAAATTGTAAAAAATGAAACCAACTACCCAAAAATTTTAATAATTTTTTCCTAGTTATTTGGAATATTTTATATAAATTCTAAAAACTTAAAAAAATCTTCCAGTTTTATAAATCAAACGACTGTAATATGAAACGCAAATACAGAGGGCGTTTTTTTCAAAAGAAATCAAGACACTTATTAAAGTCGAAAATTCCAAGATAGGAAATTGCAACAAATGTGCTGATTTGTATGCATTAACTTTTTTCGAAATAAATTTTTTTCACGTTCGTCAAAGTAAAGCAAATATGAAAAACTAAGATAAGATTATGATTTAATTTCTTTATCTATATTGTTACACGACTTTTGAAATAAAAAAAATGCTTAGATTTATATTAAAAAAAATTTAAAATTCATTTCATTTTCTTAATGTAATTTCTTCTTGAAAATGAAATTATTAAATTATATTCTCTTTCTATTTAAGCATTTCTATTTTGCATAAATATATTTTTGTAAGAGTGGAAACAAAAGTAGATAATTTCATTGAAGAAAATCAACTTATTTGATTTATTAAAAAATCGCTTTTTTTTCCGTTGGAAAATTTTATTCACAGTTAATGTTTTTCCTCATTTTAAGTTAATCAAAAACTATAAAACATCTGGGTGAGTCTAACAATATAAATTAAATCTTCGGAACTTTTTCATAGAATTTCCATGGCTACAACGTTTTGCTATTATTCAATATTTTTTATTAAATTTAGAAAATAGGAATTTTAAATAAAAGATTTATAAGAAAAAATATATGTCACATGTTTAAATTCCTTAAATTTATAAAAATATGCCTTTTGGAAAATTAAAAATTGAAATATATAATACCTAAGTATTTTTAATATGTACATTAGAGAAAATTAGCAAGTGTTCTTATTTAATATTTGGACAAATGTTTGTAATCAAACATTGTATTTTTAACTTATTCATTTTTAAAAACAAAACTAAAAATAAAGTAAATTCATTCCTGTATAACTTTATGTTTTTAGATCAATAATGAAAATGCTCTGAATATTTTTTTCAAGTTATCATAATTGTAAGTATTTTTGTTGTAATAGTTTTTATTTCCTTTTCATAGAAAAGTTTATCGAATTATGTCTTCAAACATTCAAAATTATGCAAATTAAACTGATAGCTACTTTGCTATTCTTCCTCTTCATTGGCCTGACAGCCCAGGGTGGGCCTTTGCCTTCCTCAGAATAGCATACCAAGACTCCCTATTTTTGGACAAGGTCATCCAGTTTATCACATTTAGTGTTTATAGGTCGTTTTCAAGGCAGTCACGCCATCGGAGTTTCGGTCGTTCTTTTCTTCTGGTGCCGATGGGGCGAGCCAAGAAATTTTTTTTGTCACCCGATTGTCGTTAATCCGGCTCAAATGTCCTGTCCATTTTAATCTCTGTATTGAGATAAATTTAACAATATCTGGTTCTTTATATAGTTTATAGAGCTCAGAATTAGTTCTTCTTCGCCACGTATTCTCACATTTTATACCACCAAATATGCTTCTTAAAGTTTTTCTTTCGAAAATAGAGATGGTTTCTTTGTCCTTCTCAGTAAATGTCCACGTTTCAGGTGAATAAGTAAAAATAGGCCGAATCAAGCATTTTTATATCAAAATTTTTGTTTTTCGATTGACGAAATTAGATTTGAGGTATTTTTTAAGCCGAAAAAGCATCGGTTAGCAGCTGTAAACCTGCCGCGGATCTCAGGTGCGATGTCGTTTAATGCATTCAATTCACATCCTAAATATTTAAAGTTGTGAACAATTTCAAATTTGTAGTTTCCTACCTCTAGATAGGGAATGCTATATTTTTCGATGGTCATGTACTTTGTTTTGTCTTGGTTGAATGCTACTTTGCAATTACAAAAATAAAATAATCATAAAGAAAATAATTTTCAAACCATATGGTGGGCTATATATGGTTAATTTATGCTAGATTACTTGAAATTGAGGTTCTTATAATGAAGCTGGTCTTTTGAAGAAACTATTTTGCATCAGCACACAAATTGGTAAATCCGCTCAAGCAGTGACTGTTTTAATTTTTTTATTGATTCGTTTGTCACTTGATAGTCACAGCCTTTGAGTTGTAATTCAACCAGGACTGACATTTTAAAGTAGATTTTGAACCACCATACAAATATATAAGCCTGAAATGAGAACCACTCTCATGAAATATTGAATTGAGTCCATGTACACCAATGCTTCGGGTGTCATCTCGTGGGCTAGAGCAGAATCAAGTTTCTTAAATCACATTTTCCTTTTGATGGAGAGTTAGCACTTGATAACATTTTGTATCATTTGTATCTTTATGAGAAATATTCGTTAGTATTTAGTGAATGATCAGCTTGAAATATCTGTGGCTTAATTCCATGTCCTGATGGTTGATTCTGCAAATGCTTTTAATCTTAGGTGAGCAAATTGAATTTCAAAATTGGATAAAAGTTTATAAGCGGCTACTCCTTGATTTTTTGGCGATTTTTTTTACTTCAAAATAAGCTTTAAAATGTGAGTAAAAAATTGCAACCCTAAAAATTACATCAGTTAAAGCACTGAAAATACCAGTGTTACCAGAAGTTAAATTTTATTACCAAATGTTTTTGCCAAACTAAGTGTTCCGAAAAAATGGACAAATTTTTGTTTATTTTTCAAATTGTTCATCAAAAGTGTTCACTTTTTCATTTTTAATAATTCTTTTTATTAAATTATTTCATGAATCTAATTCGTAACTTTTTCGGCAAATCAATTTTTAATATAATCTACATGATAAGTTTTCTCACATCAAGCGATTGTTTAATATACTTTACTTGATAACATGTTTTGAAAATTTTTTTTAATATAATCTACCTCAGAAACGAGTACCTCTGAAAAGAAAAAAGAATTTATTTTTAAATTAACTTGCTATAAGTTGTTTTAGCTAAATTATGTGAAGTTAAATAAGTTGTTATATTTATATGTATTTTCTATATTAAAACAAGAAATTAAAAAGTCACTCTTACATGCATAATACTGATTCCACAGTAAATGGCGAAGGCTTTCGCGATTTCTTCGTCGAAAAATGAGAAGCAGCGCTCATTTATTTTATTGCAAAGTTCCGCAACGCCTATCACATCTAAAGGGAGGAAAAGAAAAAAAATTAAAAACTCTAATTATATTAATTATAAACATATCCATTATATAATATAACTAGTATATTAATAGTTAATGATAATAAATTCTTTTAGTAAATAATTATAAAAATATGACTAACCTTTTTCATCTTTTATGGGGAAGCATAAAATATTTCTGTAAGAAAAATTATAAATTGTTAATTATAAAGTCATAAACACATTTACTTAAAAGTATGCTTACTTAATGCAAAAAATAGAGTATGTAAAAATATTAATTTATTTCTACAAACAGTAAATTTCAATAAAAAATATTAAAAATTTTTTAACAAAAATATAATTATATGTTCAGAAAAACGTAATTTAAGCATTTTAGAGTGAAAATGTATCAATTGAAAAAGGTATCTAAAAGTTAATTGCAAGCAAATAAAGTAAATTCTAAAGTAAACATTAGATAAAATTGAAATAAATTTTTAATGTCCATTTTAAATAATAGATGACGTTGACAGTTGTTTTCATTCGCATTTTTAAAATTGATTAAATAGCCAATCAATGGTATTCAAAATATTGTTATTGGTTTAATTTTACCGTTTTATTTTTCTTAATTATTTTAGAATAACTAATAAAAATAAATAGCAATACAATTAAAGTAATAACAATTTCTTTTATAAAAGAGAAGAGCAAATAATCTCAAAAAATGTGAAAATGAACCAATTTTTTTATAAAACTCCTTATAAAAAGTTAAAAATAATTAATGTTAAGTTATATACATGTTCAAAGTACACAGTTTAAAATATAATTGAAAAAAATATAAGAAAATATTTCCTTTTTTTGTTTTTTTCAATATTATTTTTATATAATATGAAATATTAGGTAAATGAAATAGGCGAATTAAAAACATTTTAAATGTTAGACAAATAAAAAGTGCTAATTAAAAAATAATATATGTAAAACAATTTATTTTATGCGCTGAAAAATCTTGATAAAATTCAGCTTGTAATAGTACTTTCACCTGGTTATTTACTAACTGCAATATTATCACGTAGTTACGTAAAATATTCTAAAGTTATCGATTGTGAAAAAATTAATTTAGTTTAGTTTTAAAAGATTTTAACTAGAAAAGCGCATAACTCAAATTTCAAACTACAGTGTTTTCCACATTCACTATAATATTACATTTTAGAAAATTTTATATAAAGAACGCTTTCAATGAACTTTTTTTAAATGAAGTTTAGAAGTAAAATAAATGTAGATTCATTCTTTGGAAAACAATAAAAATCATAGTATTTGTTTTGTATTGCATTTATTTCTAAATGTAAAAAGGAGTGCTTTTTAATTTTGCGCGCGTGTCATACATAAGAACTATTGCATTCTTTCTTTTTTTTTGTTCAGATATTTGCTTCAATTATATTGCTTGGTACCTTTTTGCAAAAATTTAGTGAATGGGTAATTTTGACCACAAAATTTTCACTTTGATTTTTTCAGAGCTATTTTCAATCACCCTTGCGGGATACTGAATAATATGGTTTGTTATTAATGTTAATTTTTTGTCATTACAAATGTTAATGTGATCTGAATTTTGTCTTAAGCGAATCGTTTGCTTTAATATTTACTTCATTGGCCCTCTTACCTAACAAGTCATGGTTAGGCCGGCCAAAAGATGGTTTTGTGTAATTAAAAAAACTAGATGTAATTAAAATACTACTATAAATTTTATTAAGAATTTATTTACGTTTAGATGTCCTTAAACTATGGTGGTCATTCTAATAAATACGGATCTCAGAGAAGTCTCAAACTATGGTAGCCATTCTAATGAATACAGATCTCAGGAAAGTCTTAAACTATGGTAGCCATTCTAATGAATACGGAACCCAGGGAAGTTTTAAACTATTGCGGTCATTCTACTGAATACAGATCTCTGGGAAGTTTTAAACTATGGTAGCCATTCTAATGAATACCGACCTCAGAGAAGTCTCAAACTGTGGTATCCATTCTAATGAATATAGATCTCAGAGAAGTCTCAAATTATGGTAGCCATTCTAATGAATACCGATCTCAGAGAAGTCTCAAACTATGGTAGCTATTCTAATGAATACAGATCTCAGGGAAGTCTTAAACTATGGTAGCCATTCTAATGAATACAGATCTCAGGGAAGTCTTAAACTATGGTGGCCATTCTAATGAATACAGATCTCAGGGAAGTTTTAAACTATGGTAGTCATTCTAATGAATACAGATCTCAGGGAAGTTTTAAACTATGGTGGTCATTCTAATGAATATAAATCTGAAAGAAGCCTAAAACTATGGTAGCTTAACCTTAATGATAAATAAATAATATATAATATTAATAATAAAAATAATAAAATAATAATAAATAATAATAATTAATAATAAAATGATAAAAAAAGTAAATAAAAATCTAATGAATACGGGTCTCAAGGAAGTTTTAAACAAGGGATTTGACAATAGTGATAATCATGTTAAATTTTTTGACATTATTTCATTCACTTTGGTGGGTCAGGGGAAATAGTGGTTATAAAAATAGAGTCCTCATAAGCATCATAAATTAATCATTTCCTCCGAATGAATCAGGAATATTAGATAGAGTAATGTCAAAATAAGAGGGGAACTAATAAATACACAAATAATTTATTTAATTTTATACATGTAGATCATCATAGGTTTTTATAAATTTTAAGACAATGACATTTGATCGTTAAGATTCTTATAATATTTCACGTAATCAAAATATCAAAAGCAATGGAATATTTGTCTCTCTTTTTATCAGAATTATATTAAGAATTGAATGAATAACCATGATTGTTTTCTACTTGCCTTGTTTTGAATCCTGTCGTCTCATCCATTTTTCTGTAAAAAAGAGGATGCGCGTAAGCATCGTGTATGTTTAAAAGTTCACCTGCAACACATAAAGCACATTATTATTTTCATTTTTACTAAAAAAATTTTTTATGCAATTTTCAAATCCCGTTTAAATATGGCGTAAGTAGTATTTCAGGATCATAATACAACTTTTTAAAGAATCAGTATCTATAATGTTTCTCTTTTCGATAAATTTTAAAATTATTAATTAATTTTTCAAACCTATTTCAATTAAATTATAAAAATTGAAATATTCATTTTAAATAACATTTTAAAGAAAAATACCTATTTTAGACTAAAAAAAACTATGTTTAATGTTTACTTTTGTATTTTTAAAATAACTTAAACTATTTTATTTTTCAATATGATCTATCTATCTATCTATCTATATCTATCTATATACATGTATTAATATAAGGCAAAAAATATATTAAAGTAATGAATAAGAATACAATATAATAAAATCTGAACTACAATATATTACAGGAAATCTAGCCAGAGCAAAAGCAACTAAAGAAAGATTTGCCTATATAAATAAGATAAAACATGAAAAAATATTGAAACCAGAAATTTAAAACTGGAAAAATACTAAAATATACGATGCAAATGATAAGAAAATATTTAATGTTATATTTAACGGTGAAAATATGATATTCAAAATTGTGAAATTGCACAGGTATCCAACTTTTCTGGCACACTAGCAAATTTATTTCTACGTTACTTTGAAAAAAGTTTCATTTTCAACATTCTTTTGCTTTTCAGATACATAGATGATTTCATTACTTTCAACAATTTAAATTTTGAAGATATTTCTAAAACGTCTTACCCTGAAATTTCTCTAATTATAACTAATTTATTTGATACTAAAACAAAATTTTTGCGGATTTATTTATCACTATTGATAATTCTACTACATATATTTATGTCTTCGACAAAAAAAATCAATATAATTTTAATGTTAATAAGTTAATTTCCTGAAATTTAAATATTTCTTTAAAAATAGACAAAAACATTATATTTAAGGAATTTAATCGCATTTATAATATCTATAACAATTATGAATCTACTAAAAATCAAATAAAATGCTTAATAGCTCACCAAAAAATAATAATATTCCAATTAATTTTATTTTAAAATATGTAGGAAGTAGGGAATCGTTTGAAGATAGAAGTAATGTGTAGTTTTTATAGCTACAGAAGGGCCACCAAAGGATTGAAGTTCTTACAATTATCCTGAAAACACCTACATTTATACACTTTATATTATGCAGAATTTAAGGATAAATTCCCTTTAACACATTTAAATTTCTAATTTACTATATATTACGAAACCACTTTAAGTTTTTGAATTTAATTAATCCTGATAATATTTCTTTATTCTTATTTCAAATTTACCTTTGGCAACTCTCCTAATATTCTAATATATAAATTCAATCTGATTCGCTGATTTTGGTATTATGCATTTTTCTACTGTATGTATGTTTCATCTATTGTGAGTATGTTTACTTTTCTGCATGTATATTTATTCTAATTTTTGAACTAAATGTATCGTTGATTTTTTCTTTTTATACGAACCTCCTTGGGGAAATTGCTCGAAGATATTTAGACATTTGTTCTTCGTGCATGTCAGAAAATAGTGCTCATTTTGCATAGCTGGCCATCTCCCTCCTGATGAAGACGTGGTCCCTATGCCTTCTTCTTGTCTTTTGCATCATATATTTTAGTAAATTTCCAATTTTATATTTCTGGTTTCAATATTCTTCATGTTTTATCTTACTATATATATATATATATATATATATATATATATATATATATATATATATATATATATATATATATATATATATATATATATATATATATATATATATGTATATAATTTTTCTGTACTCATGGCAGTGGAGACCATTGGAATGTGAAAGAATAAAATGACTATGGAGAGACTTAGTATGAGAAAATTTGGAAACATTTATTTAAGTTACATGGATCTTTCAAAATCAATTGTTTTTAAAATTAAATAAATTTTATAAATACATTAAGAAATATTTTTTCTATTTCTGTGAGAGACGGAAGAAATATTTCTATAACATTTCTTAATGTCAAACTACAATGATACAAGGATTAAAGGCCGAAGAAATCTGAGCTAAATAAATAGATATTTTTTTTTCTTTTTTTTTGTATTAAGAAAAAATTTCTTACCAGAAGAAAGAAAAACATTAAAGTTTATGGCCATTAATAGAGGTACCCGTTACATTAAAAAAATTTTTTTTAGAACTGATTTTATGGGCTGGAAACTTGTGATTCTGAAAGTTAAATTCAGGGTTGAGACTTTTAGACTAGACAGGTGGTAGCTAACAGGATTTTAACCGTAATATAGTATTATCTCAAATAATATAATTTAATTTACCAATCATTTTACGTATGTATTCTTTTTTTCAGTTTGGAAATCAAGAGTTAAATATTATTTTAAAGAAAAGTGTCTATTTTAAAATCAAAAACTTTGTGTTGCGTTTATTCTTGTTTTTTTAGACATCGTAAACTATTTTATTTACAAATATACAATTTTTCCGTGCACATGGAGATGGAGATCAGTGGAATGGAAGGCGAATAAAAAATTATATAAAGACTAACTAGTGTTAGAAAATTTAGAAACATTTCTTTTATGTTATGTAAATTTTTTAAAAACAAGGTTTTTAAAAATTAAACAATAAATTTTTAGACGCATAAAGAAACATTTTCTCCATTTCTTTGTGCATCGGAAGAAATATTTTTTTTATAACATTCGTAAGTATGTAATAAATTTTTAAAAAAGAAGATTTAAGAGCAAATTTTCGTGCCAAATGCACTTTTTAAACTGTAGCAGATAGAGATTCTTAAGAAATCTACAATATAAGCTGCAATATTTTTTGAATTTTTTCCTAGCTATTTCACTAATTTTTCATATCACTTAAGTAAAATGATATTAAATTTATTTCAAAATTATTTTATGAAAATGCACATTTCATGTCATCAACGTTACTATTTGTTAATACAACCGTGTGACAGTTCTTAGATGCGCTGGAAGTTACATATTCAAATGTTAGAACTGCACGAGTAAAGGGCAAAGCTGAGACTTGGAGAAGATAACAATTGCAAGAGTTTGGTTGAGGATTTTACCCAATCAGAGAGCCCAGACACGTATGAAGAGACAACATTGAGCCAAAAACACGATTGAAGGGAAAAACGAACACGCCCACAAATTATTCTCAACTAAATGCAAGAAATTTGGTGGAGGAAAAATTGACATTGGTTGTCAATCTTCCCAAGTCAGTCTCTATCATTCCGTAATCATTGAGCTATATGGACTCATCACATTTCCATTTTGTGAATCGCCTCCATTGTAAATGAAATTACCTGAGTTTAAGAATGCACATGTCTCACTGAAGTAGATTTTCACTTTAAAAGGTTCATATTAGCTTCTATAGTAATGAATGGAGTTAGAGTATAATATGGAATGTAAGAGGTATTTACAAAATATATCACTCACTGATATTCGGGAAGTGTTGTTCGTTGATGCTAACTACCATATACTATGTCGCTTGTTCATTTAATTGCACGAAAATGTGATTCAACGGAGAAGTGTGACAGTTGAAAATGGAATATTGAACAGTTTTTATCATAAACAGTGTCAGAAACAATAGCAATAAGTTTGATTACGCTTTAAATTCCAATATTCAGAGTGTTTCATTGAGTCAGCTATTTCATTGCAATTCTAATAATTTTGATAGGTTGTTATGTCCGTCAGTTGTTATCCTTAAGCACCCCAACACATTCCTGTATGTACTCATACTTATATAATCCATCCTTCATCAATTATTACAAATCAGACAATTGTAACCCACTTTCTCAGTGGGCATCTTCATTGTAAAACTTTCTCTAAAGGTTCTAAGCGCTACGAGGTCTGCTTCAAGTATTCTACTGAACAAACTTTTCCTGCTTATGTTTTGTTGCGTCTTAGCTTATCCGAGCTGGATCTTTATGATAAACCATTGCTGGTTTAGAGTTTTTTAGGATGAACAAATTCATGGACTTAATATAGTTTCACCGGACTCAGAGATGTGCATCATCAAACAATCGATGGATTGTGGTCATTCATAATTTTCTGTTGCTATTTTTTAACAACATTGTTATAATTTAATAAAAATTAATAATTGGGTAATAAGAAACGCTTCCAAACTGTGAAAAAATCTAAATCGACATCTCTTGTCTTAACTGTGAGTATAAAGAATTTAAAACATCTGAAATAATATCAGACTAGTATTAAAGAACGGGTTAGTATAGTATAAAGAACTAGCCATAAATTTTAAATTTTAAAAGCACATTTTATATTTAGAGTTTTAACAATATTATATTCTTGTTATTGTCAGTTTTACGAATTTTAGAAATGGCAAAAGAACACTGTACTTAAAATTTTAACAATATTATTAGCATTTTTTATCCTTTACTACCACATTATTGTTAATTTTACTTATGTAATTTAGAAATGGTCATAGACAGCAATTTATTTAGAATTTTAACAATATTATGTTTAGCGTTGTTTACTTTTTGCTACTGCGTTAATTGTTATAACTCAAATTATACATTTTTAATCATATTAACTGATCAATATCAACGAATTATAAATTAAATATACGCAATTTTCGTAAAATTAAATACAAAAAAACATTCAAAAATAATAACACAAATCATAAACGTGAAGAAATATTGCAAGAAATAAGCTCACCAGTTGTCGCTACATATCCAGCTATTCCTTGATTGGCAGGTATACGGACTTCTGTAGAAGTCTACATATAGATATACGAAGATATAGTAGAAATTTGTAATCGTGCAAAATATTTTTAAGGATTAAAACATAGCTGTTTCATTAGTTTCATATGAAAGTTCATTCATACATTTCATGTAAAATCTAGTTTATTCAATAAATTATTTACTTAAATTAGCTTAAGAATATAATTAAAAATTAATTATAATAATGCAAAAAAGTCAGCTTAATAATAATATCTATCATAAATATGTATACTGGAGTTCAGTATTAATTGAATTTCAGTTCAGTCAGTCAGATTATTTACAGAGTCAACTGGAAACAGAATAATGAAATTTAGATTTATATTCAGAATAATTCAATTGTGTATGAAAATAATACAATATTCCCAAACTTTATTATTTTGAATATATTGTAGTAATTCCCAAGATTTCCTTTCATCAGATTGGGTATTTTGAAACTGTGGCTTAATAATAATAATTATTTTATATAAGTTTAGCATGATGTTAGGAATTGTAATTAAACTCTTACCGAATCTTGACTTGGGATTTTTCTCTGTTCAAATTTCCCCTCAATGCATTGCTTTTTTCAACTCCTAAATAATAATTCTATAATTCTTTTATACTTTGAATTTAACTGATAATAACAAAAAATTCCAAGAACTATTTTAAGCTGCGTGATTTAATAAATATTGATTCATACAAGCGTAAGCAATTGTTCTTCTATCTATATATTTACATATATGTGGTTATTTTTATTTACAAATTACAAATTAGTTACAAATTACGTATTTGACACAAAAATTATTATAATATATTTGACACTTTGTACCAAAGTAATAATTTTACATTTTCTTCATAAAATTTGGGAATATATTCAAATTTTCTTAATTTTGATCAACATTGTAAGATTTTGAATTTTTCGCATTCAACTATATTTTTTGTCATTAAAATAATACTTGAAATGCACCTTAACATGTATTAAATGTACATGTTAAGGTGCGATCTATCAATCTTTGAAAAATATTTTTTTAAATCTTTGGAAATGAAGAAATGAGAGTAAAACTTTTTGTATGTTAGTAACAATTTGTATGATATAGTATTTTTAAGTAAACTGAAATGAGAATGAAAGTTAACTTTAATTAATTAAAAGTTTGATTCAGTAGAACTTGAGTGAAAAGGGAAATTCTATACATAGTTTTTGCAATGAGAAAACTTACTCTTTACTATATAATGAAGAATATTTTTAAATGAATTATAAAAATTCAAAGCTGCATATTTTACAATTTACATACATTAAGATAAAAACATGCAATACTGAAATGGATTAGATGCAGATACACATAAAATGAAAGTCTTAAACATTATTTTGAAATTTTTGAAAGTGAAGAAATAAGGATAAAATAAGAAGTTTTTATAATTTATATGATATAACCTTTTCAATGTATTATGGATTTTAATAAGGATGAAAATTAATTTTAATTGATAAAAGATTAAATAAAATTTTAATGAAAAGTAAAACTCAATACTTAATTTTTGCAATGAGAAAAGTTTTTTCTTTATCAAACAATGGGTAATATTTTTAAGTGAATTTTAAATATTTGTATTTCCATATTTTATAATGTACATATATTGATTTGATAATAGGATATTACTTCAGTTCCATCTTCAGCAACATTTCCATCAAAAACTTTAGCAACCAGTTCATTTCGTTCCTTTTCCAATAAAAATAAAGAACACCTGAAACAAAATAAGCATCTCTTGTGAAATTAACTTTTATAAAAAGTATATATAAATACAAAATGTTAAATAACTCATAATACAGTTTTGTTGTAAGAAGTAATAAAGAATTGTTTAATTATTTATAATTACACAATGATAAAATTAAGCACACATAAAATGAGTGCTAAATTTTAATTGTGTATTCTTAATTTTTATTTAATTAATTAACTAAATTATCTTGATTATTAAATATATACGTAGATGAATCAAAAAATAAGTTGCACTTAAATAAAAAGGATATAAAGCATAAAGATAAATGTAAAAAATAATATTACATGAGCAATATAAATTAACCTTTATGATAATCATCAATATATTAGAATAATTATCGTTCCATACCAGATTTTATTTTGCTAAGACATTGAAATCACATAATACTAGATCAAGGGTTTTGAGAAGCAGAAACAAATTAAAACCATATCATGCTAGATCAAGGGTATAGTGTGTATAGAGAAAATATCTTTTTGAATTTCTTTAGCAAAGTCTGATTATGAGCGGCATGAACTCCTGCATAATCATTCAGTCGTGTGATACTGTATTTTAATTTTTGTCGTCTGCCCCGTTTTGAATTGTCTTTTTAAAAATTCAGTTAAGTTCGGTATTATCAATACTTTGATCGCACTGCCACCTGATGGTAGGAAACCACTTTTCAGGTCTAAAGATTTAGGCTTTGATCCAACTAATGTTGAAAATGTGATCTCTATGTGAATATGAATTCTACATAGTCTGCGTTGATTATACCAAGCATCTTCTCTTGTGACTCGTGAATATGACTAAGTATATGTGAAAATTCTTCTCAAAAATAATTTACGAGGTAGATATTGAAATGAGGGGAAACCCGACATGCCTGTGCAAGTTTGACGCTATTGCCTTTTCGTGCCGAATGCTGCACATTTATCTCTCTTACCTAAATTACGTCACTACGTGCAATATCCTAGTTCCAAATCCCGATCATGCTCTTTAAATTTCAAATCGCGCTATTTTAAATTTCAAATATCAAAATTTCGAATATTTCATTATAATTACTTACAACAGAAATATTAGACTGTCAATAACTAAAAACTAATTTCATAACAAAATTTCAAATACTTAAATTTCAACCATAAAAAAATTGCTTCAAGAGTTACTAAAACTCCAAGCAAATTTCAAGGCATGCTCACAACAAGTTTTGTCATACAACACAAGAAAATGTTTCTTAACAATGTACCATGTTACCGCATTTCGTCACCGCACTGGTAATTAGAACTTGGCCTGAAATGCTTTACAACTGCCTTTGTCTGTTGGTCTGTCCACCACGAGGTGTTTAAATTATTGATAGATTGTTATATACTCATTATATTTTGCTACCAATGCATCCGATGTACTTTTAAGAGACATTCTTCAGAACTTTTTTCTGGCGAAACACAAACTAGTTTTCTTGCCTAAATTTTTGATCTCAGGAATTAAATTCTCTTCACTTACAACACACAATATTTGACTTACCTTTCTGCTTTCGTCAGATGCCTCGCTTGAGCCATAATTTCTCTAAGAAGGAGGGTGACATCATCTAAAATAATAGATTATTTTAATAATTAAATCATCAATTACTTCTTATAATCATGATCTGGCTTAATGATTTAAATTTATTTTTTATAAAGTAGGAAGCACTCATTTGAAATCGATGAAGATTTTTTTCTTTTTTACATACTTTATTTTAGAAATCCTTATGCATAAATA
The DNA here is from genome assembly GCA_037975125.1 of Latrodectus hesperus. Lineage (NCBI taxonomy): Eukaryota > Metazoa > Arthropoda > Arachnida > Araneae > Theridiidae > Latrodectus > Latrodectus hesperus. The sequence continues at coordinate 17,552 of JAJQOW010001044.1, read as the reverse complement.
AATTTTGTAAGGCATACATATTCTGTTATTTTATTTAAGGTGGGTTTAAAGTTGATTTAAAGTGCATGAAATCTGCTTGTAATTTCTGAAACAACTTTGCCAAGTTTCAAATTACTACACAGATTCTGCGTCATTGTAATAATTACTTCACCCTCATAGTGACGAGACACTAAAATAAAATTTGTACAAAGTATTAGTCAAGTTAAAGACTAAAAAAGTTGAAGCTCTTTGTTTAGCAGAATTTTATAGAATGTATATCAGTATAAAATTGTGAATTCGTAGCAATCCTTTTAAGCAAAGAATCATACAATCATAAAATTTTACAGGAGGAATTTCATTAATTATTGATTTAAAGCCAATAATTAATTTTAATATGGTACTGATAGTTTAATAATTTGCAATTCTGAGGACATTTCAGTCATACTTTTAGATATGAATTTAATCATCTCTTACTGGTATTTCGTTTTCTTTCACAAATTTTTTTTTATTCAAAAATATATATTTAAAGTTAAGTAATATATTATCTTTTAACTCTATTTTTTTGCTCATTATTTAATTTCATTATATAATAAAATGAGAAATGTTTTAATTTGTTTAATTTAAAATAAATATTTCTAAAATTCCTAACTTGTTAATTAGTGATCTTTTATTTGTCTCACATTATGGTGTTCCAAATATTGTAATAATCATGAGAGTAGGTCTAATACCATATAAACTTAAATAACTAATTATTATGATTATTATTATTAATTATAATAATGAAATTAAAGATTTTAAATGGGAGAAAACGTTACACATATTATTCACAAAAAGTGCTACACAAAGAGTTTTGATTTTAAAATAGAATCTTACCCCCTGAAAATTTCTAACAAATGCAATGAAAAAGGATGAAAGGAATAAATAAACAGATTAATGTTGAGAGAAATTTTATTTGAACTATTGCTATTGCAATGAGACATGTCTTAGCTATTGCGTCACAGGTATAAGAAGTGTGTATTAAAGGACAACTGTTTCCTAGTCCATATAAAGTCAGTGTTAAAAATATCTTTTCAAAAATGAAAAAGGCGCCTCTATTAATGGCCATGAATCCAGATGTTTTTCTTTTTCATGGTAAGAAACGTTCTTTGAAAATAAAAGAAAGGATAAACTTTTTCCCATTTATTCAGTGTTGAGTTTTTCTATCAGTAACTGCTTAAATCTGTGTGAAAATTTTTTTTTATTTTCGATAATTTTAAAAGTAAATTTTTTTGAAGGGGATTAATTTTTTCAATTATAAAATGATTTAAAATAACATTGTTCAAACTCTAAAACAGATTGAAGAATTAAAAACAAAAAAAAATCTTTAAATAGTAAAGCTTGGATTTATAAACTTATCAAAATAAATTGTCAATTACCAAATAATTAAAAGATAATAGTATGAAGTGGACCTCAGTTAAAATTTTAAGAGGCCAGTGAATTTGTGGTCAGATTGGTCCAAATCTTTATTAGCAACACCATATTTAACAATAGAAATAAATAAAAGGGACAGAGAAAACTAAAAACATATGAATCAGCTGTTGGTCGAATATTGAATCTTTATCCCTCTTTTGTAACCCCTATTAAAATAAAATCTTCTCAAATAATAAACATCATAGCATGTTAAATAAAGCATATTACATTTGAATGATTTTTAGTTCAAAATGTCAGTTGTTTCAAAACAATTGTGATAAATTTTCCACATCAGGATACAAAAAGAGAAATTTGAGTTAAATGGAGTAAAATGGAATTGAACAATGAACGCAAGCTTTAAAAAGGCATCTAAAATAAGCTAAGATTTATTCGAAAAAGTTAATCAAACATTCAACACGAATCTACGTTGGAACTTAAATTATAGCTCTAAAACAACAAATATTAAAAGACAGAAAAACAAAGTCTTTGCTATAATGCAATAAATCGAAAAAAATTTAATCAAATGAAGGAAAAGGAAAACAAAAAAGTAGAAAAGAGAAGGATATATGAAAATCGTAAGACAGCTGCTGATTACACGGAGCTGATAGAAAATGCTTAAGACGATTATAAGTGACATTTATAAAAAAAGAAGAATTTTAATAGTTCGATAAGAATTTGTGTTGAAAATCTCAACGAAGAAAGACTTAAATTAGAGTAAGTTAAATGAAAAAAGTATTTAATTTGAGACAAAAATAATTTAGAAGATGTTTTATACAGATTACACAGTAGAATAAAAACTCCTTGGAAAAATACAGTAAAATTATAGTTAAAAGTAGTTTTAAAAATATATTATTTAAAAATATATGCTGATAACATCTAATCATAACACTGATGAAACATATTTACATTTTAAAATTTAAGGAATAGAATATAAGATTAAAAAAAATATGTCTTTGAAATTTAATTTACTATATGCTATAACTTTAAACATACTATAATTTAAAAATGTATTAAAAAAGGAAACTCTTATATAAATTTTAAAACTATGGAAAAATATATTCCTTTAATTATAATATAATATCAAAGTATGAAATGAATTTAAAATGTACATATGATAATAATCCTAAATTTACCTTAACACAAAGTCAGTGTTAAAATTATTTTATAACTTAGTACCTTAAAATCTATTAATATTAAAACTTGATAAATTCTTTTTCTGCAAAACAAATGGAAAATATCTGTCTAACCCAAAGATGCACATCCTTATAAAACATATTCATGGTCAAAATTTTGTAGGGTCAAATGCACCACCACTGCTGTACTATAAGAAGTTGAATTGTTCCACCCCACGGTAATCTATAGTGATAGGCGAAAAATTCAAACGATGAATGAAGTGAAATCTCAACATTACTATAAGAAGTGGGTGCCAGCTCAGGTTTCAACCTCACCACTTGATTTTGGTTCGAAAATTATGAGCTGTCTGTCTGAACTTAGCAATTTTGATGTACTGAATAAGGAATGAAAAATATTATTATAACAAACTTTAGCTGAAATATTCAGTATAAACTTAAACCAATGTTTTGTGAATTTAACAGCTACTGTTAACTAATGGAGATTCCAATGGTTTCAAGATTTTGCTGCTAACTTAATCGTGAAAACTTCTTTTTCTGTTAATATTTGTACTTAGAGAACTTTATACCTCGTTTATTAAAGTATTTTTAACTTTTACACTAGTGCTTTATCGATTATACTGTAATCCACATAATTTTAACCCAGATAAGCCTACTGTCCTATATTTAGGACAGTAGAATATAGGACAGTAGGCTTATCTGGGTTAATTTGTGAATGGAGTCCCATGAATCAATGGCTTTATTACAGGTCAATATGGGTTTTATAAATGAATGCCTGAGACTTAACCCAGATAAGCCTACTGTCCTATATTCTACTGTCCTAAATATAGGACAGTAGGCTTATCTGGGTTAATCGGATATTGTTCTAATCAAATATCGTAGTCGTATCATATGTTGACAATCTAAATTTTCTAAAAGGGAAATTTTTGTGTTGTTTTCCCTTTTAAGGGAAAAGTAAATGTCTCTTAAAAGGAGACTATTGCTATGATTTGGAGAAAAAGGTTGAGCATAACGTTGGTAATTCCAGAATTATTATTTAAAGCAAACATACTCAAACTTGTTTTTTTTTTTATGAACTGTATAAAAGAAAACGCATTAGAGATTGCATACGACTTCGAGTAACTATAAAAGAAAGTTTTCGCAACGCAATTAAAAATATTATTTATGTAGTGAGTAAGAACCACATAAAAGAAGTCTTACGTTTATAATTACTTAAAACCGTACGAAATAACAAAGAATTGCCTAAACAAAATAGAGACGCGAAGCTTGTCAGCTATTCGGATTGTTTTAGAAAATACAAATGCGAACATTTATACATATTTTATTTACATGTGTGCTTATTTTATATAAAACTTTTCAAAGCGTATAATCATTAGCCGCCATGGTCTGATTACATACGCGGTACGATAGCCCGTAATGGGGCCTGAAGGATTGCATTGGTCATATCTATTTTCATGACCGAGTTTCTGGGGTGCGAAGCATATTTTCTGGTTAGGTGGCCAGCCTAACGCAAAACCCCCAGTGTTAACTTCCCAGGTTAACTTGTTACTCAATTTTATCGATCTACTGAAGGCGAGAAAGGCTGAGTCAACCTGGCCCATCCCGAGGATCGAACCTGGGACCTGAGCCATGGGAGAGTGACGCTATCATACTTTCTTGTGGTAAAATGGTTCACAATAGCTCATTTGAAGATATTATCCCGCACCCGCTTAGAGTTGACTTTCTCAGTTACCATTTAGTCGATGACCAATGTTTTGTGCCGACTGCTGTTTCAATAAACGCGCTTCTGTGCCTCCATAACAACATGTACAAAATGGGAAGGACTTTAAGGCTCCTTCAAAAGTGTGGCATCGATTGCAAAAAATGACATACTAAATCATGACAGTTTGTTGATAACTTCGTTAATTATGTTCTAATTTGATAGAAATTTTCATATGAAGCAGAAAAAAATAGCTCCAAAACTGATGCACAATAACAGTGAGTGTATACTTTTACTATTAATTATATGTAACACAATAATAAATATAATATAAGGTACGTAATAAAATAAATAATATAAAACGTACACAATATAATAAAATAAAACGTACACAACTATTTTTGTGAGCTGACCGATGGCTGAGTGGTTAGCGTTACTGACTCCTGAGCTGTTGGTCCCGGGTTCGAATCCCGGTTTGGGCATGCATGTTTCTTTCCTTCTCTGTTCTCTCTGTCCTTTCTTCTGTGATAATGTATGAATGTGGCCCGCCCTATAAACGGGTTTGTGGTGGTATGGCGTGGGTAACGCTACTCACCTCTGTGACTTGGTTCACAGGTGCCCGCTGGGTAACGACAAATTAGTAGCAGTTTTTGGCCTTGTTGTGGCATAGGGTTAGTCACCCAAGTGTGTGTCCGCCATTGGAAAAAAAACTATTGTGAATAACTTTTAAATTTCTACGGATAGTTATCGATTTTTATAAATTGTTTAGATTTTTATAGAATTAGATTAAATTGTTAATTTCATAATTATTTAATTAGCACTTTATCTAAAATGGGGATAATGAGCCATGATTTGAAATGAAGCAGCTGAAAGTGGGACAGGGAGACAATATTTCTCAATGAGAGAGATACTTACAACAATACATTGATCATGGAAACGAAAATCGTAGCTTGATAATCTCAATAAACATACACATTTTACCGGCAATCTTAGAAACCAGTGAGCCAGAGCATCACATAAAAATGAGATAGTTTTACCATTTTAATAAAATTTAAATGTTTTGTTAGAACAGTAGAATGGTTTCTGGGATGATCGATTTATTAAACCTAAAAAACTTTTTCTGAAGAATGGAAGATTTAAAGATTATAAGGTAAACTGAGTTCAAAGTGTAATAAAAGCAAAAAGTGCATCCACTGCAGAACAATGAGAAATGGATGTTGCGTTTCTGCTTGCACGGTTGTTGGAGTGTGTGTCTGGGATATTTCCTGTTTCCTGTAGGTTAGTTCAACAATCTTAATTTCGAAAAGAATTACCCAAAACAGAAAAAAATAATGCTTTTAATAAATAATGTTTATTTTCCAGATTAAGTAAGTTACATAATTCATATATAAATAATATTGAATTATACGATACTGTTTATTACTCATTTTGTGAAAAAAAAACATGAATGGGCTGTTAAGCTATTTTCGGAAATTCGCGTATTCAGTTTAGTAAACATTTTCGTCATATAGTAATTATATTTATTTTGAAAATCTTCAAGTTCTTTATAGCAAGTTCTTCATACAATCGCTCATTTAGGTAAAAAAGGTGCCGTATTCTATATTAGCCTCTATTTAACAATGGAAAATGGATGTTGTTCTTCTGTTTTCTGCATGTATGTCTGTCTGGGTGAGTGCTAGGGAGTTTTCCTAGTTTTCTTCCTTGTGACATGGGAATAAGTTCTACTATCAATGAAAAGTCCCAAATTACTCAGTGGACACAAAAATGCCTTACAACAGTCTTCGGCAACAAGGTTGTCAGCTATGCGATGCCAAAAGCAAAAAATCACTTAATCAGTTTATCAGTTAAGTGTCCAAAATATCGTAGTAAATCATGTTCATTTTCAGAAAAATTCAATGCAACTTTTCAGCATGATTATTTTTCCATCGAGGCCACCATAGCCTGATTGAAAAATTCCAAACTTGGGCATTCGTTCTCGCTATCGGAAAGTAGTGAGTTCGAATCCCGACTCAATCGAAAATCCGTTCATTCTCGCTAAAGGCGTCTGCAGCACGTTAAATATTGGTCATGCCATGGTCTCAATGTCCTCCTTGTGAAAGGATATCTCTGCGATGACAGGCCAAGCCTGGGGGTCTCCTGCTGGTTCCCTGCTTCGAAATTACGAAGACCTTCTCTTGGAGCTACGATGGGGCACCCCACTACATAAAGCACATCCGCCCCTTGTAGTTCTGAAAGGTGGGAATCCGACCACTGTACAACGCCAACATTTTTTTTCATAAATTCACTTTTTAAAATCATATTAAAATTATGATTTCATTACCTTTAAATTTTTCGTGGTTTGCAAATAAATTCCCTGCTCTGAAACTTTTAATTATTTGAATAGCTAATGAATGATACAATACGAGCAATTTCTGTTTCTTGTTGTTAAATAAAATGCTTGTTATAATTATGTAAAATTTAACTCATCAAATTGATTTAAAAATACATTATTATGTTCAAGAATCAAATTCAGTTGTTCGATTTTATTAGTTAATTCGCACACATTTTTTTCTTATTTTTAAGTCATTATTCAATTACATAGTGGCATACATTTAAAAAATAAGAAAACAATTGGAAACATACTCACCTAAGTGTGTGAATAGGTTTTTAGCCACCGTCAGGAGGGACTGCATGCAAAGAATTAAGAGAAAAATTCTGCAATTTGGAACAACATTTAAATTAGGAGGTACATAGAATTATTTTTCTATAACCCATAGGAATTAAACAAAAAGAAACATCACTCCACCATAAAAGAAAGATGAAAACGAAAATTAGAATGCTTCTTTGTTTCAAATATTTATGAAATACAATAAATAAAAAAGTAATTTTCAAATCCATTCAATGTAATTAAGCCATGAATCCGCAGGTATTGGCATCCTGCAGTTTTTTTGAAAATTAAAATAGTATATTTAACTTAGAGAAGTGGCAACAAGAAAAAGGCGATTTCGGCAGAAAAGATAAAGGTCATTTTGTCACGTAAATGTCTGGACTTTAGCTGCAAAGGTAATTAGTCTCGTAATTATATGTTCTCGCATATCCGTTACATTCTCTTATGTTTACAATCCTCTTCGGGCAGTTGACTTAGAGTGACGTCATCATGTTGCTACGGCAACGCCGTTAACTCATTCACTAAACTAAATTCGTTAATGAGTGACGTGCTTATATACAAATACTCTTTATGACAAGTTATGGAAGCTTATCTTCTTTTTTCAAGCTTTGGAAATGTGATAACGTGTCCACATATGCTCATGTCGATGAAGTTATTGTGATGCATTTATGTATTTTTTCAGATTTTAAGTAAGCGTATTTAGTAAAATACATAGCAATTTCCTTTTAAATACCCTTGCAGATTTTAAAATATTTCTTATGTAAAATGTGTACAAATTTAATATTTGCTTTAGAAGAATTAGTTAATATTCACACTATTTTTTTAATATTTATTTTCTCTTGTTAGAAATAATACATATTTCAAATACATTATTGAAAAATTAAAATAATTTTGCATGTATTGTAATTCATCATCAAATTGTAATAGTTAAAAAATTTTGCTCATCAACAATAGTACAGTAAAAAAAGATAATAAAAGAAATTATTATCTCTCAGTACTTAAATTATGTATATAAATCATAGTCGAGGAAAATGCTAAAAAGTAAATAATTAAAGGAGAATATTAGTTATAATTTTTAAATAATTTTTATAATTAATTAAATATTTTAATTGTAAAATATCACTGAAGTTTCCATTGAAAACTTTATTTTGGACATAAAAAATTTTTGAATTGATCACATTAAAAATTTTTTGGTAGTGAGCATAAAATAAATACAAACGTATCAACCTGTAAGATAATAATAACACAAGAACGCCAGCACAAAGATAATTAACACAAATAATAACAGTAAATTTCAGTAGTGTCAACAAAATAATGTTTAATTTTTAATAATTTCGTGACATAATTGTATGATAACGGACATATATAACCTGACAGGGAATAATTACTGTCAAGTCACATTATTACAGTCCTTTGTTTATGCCTCCATTCAAAAATGTTCCAGAATTCTATTTGCATAACAGAATTCTTTGCACTAATCCCTAGACGTAAGTTCACTTAGACACAAATGACTGATAAAATTTTGAAACTCACAAATTATCTTTCACATGGGGTTTACTTAAATTACTTTACTGTAGGATTTTGGTTATTCCGTCTGAAATATTTGAATGTCCCATGGTGAACAGTTATCTTCATGGCATTTACTTGCAGTGGCGCTGTAAACTACAGAAGCGACACGCTGACAATTCACAAACCAAGCAATTTTTGAAGTGACATTGATAATCATCCTTTTTTCAAATTTTGGTTATTTTTTATGTACTGTCACAAATTAATTCAAAGCCCTATAGTACTTCGCATTTTCTATTGCATTTAATTTCATTGGTATCCTAGTTCACGGTGTACTTTAACAGAGACAGTATGCCAACATTTCATGAACTTTACAATTTTTGGAATGATTTTCATGATCACCCTTTTTCCTATTTGGTCAATCTTCACATCCTGTTCCAAATTATTCAATAGCAAGTGGTACTTTATATTATCCACTGTCTTTGCTTTTCTTGGATCTGTTATTTCACTTAACAATTAGATACTTGCACATGACGTCATCAGACTTTAGCAGAAGAAATTGTCTGCTTCTGGAGGGAAAGCATGAGCTATGATTCATCTTGTGAAAAATAAACAGTAATCCTTAAATTAGTTTTAATTATTTGCAAATGGAAAGAAAAAAGAAATTTGATTTGCTCTTGAGGATAAACTTGCCGTTTAAAACATTTCTATATTTACACTTCATTTTTATGGGATTCAAAAGGTCTTGTGGAACGAATGTTGTTACTAATGACACTTGGACAAGCCAAGTTCGCCATGCCTCGGCCCTACGCGAATTTAAGTCAAGAGAGAGCGACTTTCGTTTTAATCAAAGCACCACAAAAGTGAAAGTACGTCTTTATAGTCTTTTTTAAATTCTCAGATAGATGGCGCCACCAGAGGATCCACTCCCTTTGGTAACTGCTCAATGACCGATCACAGGACTTTCGATTGCACGGAATTATATATAATGAGCACGTATATTGCATGCACTCGGTGAGTCTTTGGCGGCATTGGGAATTGAACCATACCCTTCCGGATGGAAGGCTGATGCTTTAACCACTAGGCTACCATGGCCCTTGGAACGTATGTAAAACATATGAACAACCACCACGTTTCCCGGCCTTAATTGTCTTTTGCTTCTTGAAGTGAATGTATGCACACCAACAATTTATAAATTAAAGGACTTCTTAAATTATGGCGTTCTTATTGACACAGTCAATTATCAATTTTTTTCACATTTTGGTCAGTTCTAACGAAGTCTCAAGCTATTTCATGCCCTATTGCGTACAGTTATATTTATTTACATATTTAATATAAATGATATTTTTATACATTTAATATATAAATATTTTTTAACAGCTAATTTCTTATAAATTATTAAAAATACAGAAAAGTTTCATAAAGTAAAGAAAAAGGCTCAATATCTTGAAAATGTTAAAAGATTATGCTTTTAAATACTGATACTTCTCAAAGGATATAAGAAAATTATTTCAATTAAAAAATTGATTAGTTTTTCTCTTTTTATGTAGCATTATATTTTTGACACATGAAAAAATATTTTTAGCTCTAAGGAATTAACAAATTAATAATAAATTTAATAAAGTTTAATTTTACTCAATTTTTCAATTTTTTTAAAATTTTTTGATTAATAAATTTTAAATAATTAACTAATTTTAAGAATTAATTTTTAATCATTTTTTTAGTAAATTCAGTAAAAATTACAGTTTTCATATCTTTTAAGAAGAGTGATATTTCACGTTAAGAAATTAATAAACATTACATTTTTCGGTATTTTGTTTTTATGAATGGCTTCTCATACCTGACATTCTTCTCTAAGTCTTTTCTCTTCTTCATACGCTTCCGCCCTCAGCAAGATAGGAGCGACACTTTTGAAAGAATCTCGAACTAGATTTTCATCGTCTTCACTGAAACTGAAACAAGAGAAGTTAACATCTAACAGTAAACTTCAATGATAAAATTAGCATAAAACCATAACATTACTGAATGATGATGTAGTAAAATTATTTGATGCTATATGTCTATGAGATTAAATGTTACACTCAAAATATAAAATAATTATTTTACTTTCATATTTTGTTAAAAAATCAATATTAGGTCTACCGGAAAGTTCTGTCTGTTTTAGAATAAAACAAAAGAATAAAGTTTTCATACGTTGAACAAATTTTATTGAATAATATAATTGCCATCATTATTTATGATTTCTTGCCAGCGTGATGGTAATTTGTACTTCCATTTTCAAGAAATGTCTTATCTCTAGAGGCCAAAAATTGAACCAGTGCCTGTCTGATATCTTTTTCGTTTTTGAATGCTTCGCCCTGCAAAAAATTCTGCAAGCAAAGAAACAAGTGATACTTGGAGAGTGATAAGTCCGGGGAATATGATGTCTGGGATAGAATTTCCCAATTTAGTTCTGCAACGTATTGACGAACTCTTTTCTTGGCCTCTTTCTAAGACTGGTCTGTCTTAGAACATCGAATGCCTCTTTTCTTGGAACATCGAATACATCTTTTCTTGGACAGCATTCTTTAAATTATTCAGTTTCTAACAGTACTTTTTCGAATTGAGTTTTTAATGCTGATTATCTATTGGTCTACAAATGTTTCACTATATGCACAACAGCCTCTTATTCAGAGCCAAATTTGTTTGATGGTTTTCCGCACAATATACCCTTTTTCTTATAATGTTTTCGAGATAATCCACTTTCCATCCCCAGTTATCATCCGGTTCAAGGTTCGAGTTTGTTCCATGGTTCGAGTTTGTTCCAAATAAGCAGAGGTAGGCATATGATGACTCGATTATCAAAGTTCTTCAGACTTATTTCATATGCCACTCATTTTGAATACTTCCACACCAATTCTATCTTCATAAATATGGTCCAAAATAGTTCGCTGAGCTGAATTAAGCAGTCTGCGATCTCCTATGTTGTCAGAAAAAGATCTTGTTCTCACATGGTTTTAACATCATCGTCATCGATTAACGGACAGAGCTTTCTGGTAGACCTAATATTTATTAAGAATGATAAAAAAGAAATCATACATATCATATATAGACCCAATCAAAAATATATTAGTAGACTGGAAATATGTATATTTGGCAAGAGTAGAAATAAAAATAAATTGTTTTTATTAACTTAAGGTATTAAACAGTTGAATTTAAAAAGTTCGTATTTTATAGTTCCAATATTGTCGGTACTTAAGGACTCAGCACATTTAATTTTAATTAGATAAAATATTGTCTTCAATGGAAACGTTTAGTTCACACCTTTCAGGCAACATGAGCAAATGCACTTGAAATACCAAGTTAAGCTTCAACAGAAATTAAATTAGTGATTCACTTGCAGTAAAAATTGTTTTGCACTAAAGGGTGCATGTCATGCCATGCCATATTAATAAGTAAAAGCTGATAAGAGATAGGAAAAAAATAGAATATGAAAGATTAGAATTCTTGGTTTATTGAGAAAATACTGGAAATATATTCTGTAGCCAACTAAGTATTGTTGAATTCGACAAAAAAACATGTCATTTGTTTATAATCTATAGATGAATTTCTCACAAGTACAAAGAAAGCTTTTTAAGAAATATTTCACCATGAAATGATTTTTTAATTACTTTTAATTTGCATGAAGTTTAACAAATATATAAGTATAAATCTTTTATTTAAACTTAAAATTTTTTTCTTGTATTACTAAGATGATAAGTGGTATCAAGTGATAAGATGTTAACTCAAATAATAATAGGTTGAGAATCGTTTTTTTATGTTTACTACAGTAAAAAATACTATTTTTTGAGATGTACTGAAATCAGTTGTCAAAGAAACATGGTTCAGAATCATCAAGCTATCTTCGAAATATCTATTCACCAGATTTACAAAAGAGATTCTATGATCCTCAATCATCAGAATTACCAGATGAATCAAATCATGACTTCGCCTACATTCAAAGCTTGTACGATAAAAGGTTTCCAATCACTAGAGTATCAAGAATTTAAAACAACCAGCCATCAGTCGCCCTCTAGGATAACCAGTCAAGAAGAGATCTCTAGGATTATTAATCCTGGAAATCTGAATTCCCAATCCTAGAGTCATCTTAAAATTTTTTAATCAAAAACACATGAAGAAACTCTAGGAGGACATCAACTTTTGTTCCCTTAGGGTGGATAAACATTGAAACATTGGCGATTAGTAAGCTTGGCTCACACAAGCTTTGCATATGAGCCAAACCATCTGGTAATTCTGAGGACTGATGATCATAGAATCTCCCTTGTAAATCTGGTGACTAGGTATTTTGAAGATAGCTTGATGGCTCTGTTCAATGCTACCTTGACAACTAATTTTAGTACACCGTAAAAGTAATTTTTTTATTTAGTAAATCATCGTGAGCAAAATAATGACCTTTAAAACATAAGCAAAACAAATTTATTGGATTTTTCACTGAAAACACACAATGTAAAATTCAATAAGTTTGTTTTGTTTACATCTCAAGGGTATTTTTTTTTGTTTACTAGGATTCATTAAACCTGAATTTGCAATTTAAAGTGTATTCCAAACTACTCGAAACACTCAAATCAAATATGGGATTCGAAAATAGAACCTGTTGAATGAAAGGTCATAGAGCTAATCATTCGGAAGCAAATTCAGCCAAAAATATATTAAAATGTAGTGAAATTTAAGTAATAAGAAATATACATTAAAGCCTATTATAAATTTGAATAATTTATTTCTTTTGCACAAACTTTCAAAAATTTAATTTCCACTTTACGATTTCTAATTTTCATTTAAGCTTATTAAACTACAACAATAAAATTATTTTTTTCAGTTATCAAAGTTTATCATTTAATTGCAGATTTTTCACGTGGTTAAGTACTTAACTTCATGCAAAAAACATTTGTTGTTTAAAGTATACGTAATGGTGCTTTATAAACATAGCTGTCATTAATAATAAAAATATCATTAATTCATGAAAAATCATTAATAACTGATACAAAAAGCATTTCATAAGGAATTTTTGTTCGATATTCGCATTATCAAACGCGATTTCTTCAAATGATATACTTATTACATTGATCAATTCTACTTCAAATATTAAAATTAAAACTTGATTCATTAAAAATTTATTTGTGAAAAAGTATTTTCTTAATTCATAAGCAAAAAATAATAAATAAAATTAAGTCATTAAAATTTATAATAAAAATCAGAATTAAAATAATCCAATGAAGTGAAAATCTTGTTTTGTTAATTATTTGTAAAATTTTCCTAAATGAAAATTTTCTAAACACACCACCTACCGTTGTTTTTTTTAGCGAATAATATATTTTTAAATAAAATGTTCATTACTCATAAGCAATGAAGTAAATCAGAATCGTTAAATCAGGAAATCATAAATCATTAATGGATATTTTACATCAAAATAAATATTTTATAGCTTAAAGATGACATATGATTTATTTAAAAGTAAATTATTCATTATTGAAAAAGGTACCGAAATGAATCATTACGTTAAGTCATTAATGAATCATTTACTTTAATTAAATCATTCGTTAGTAAATTATTTAAAAGAAATGGATAATTGTTTCAAAGTAAATCATTATTTGTTAAAAAATGAAACGAAATATAAATCCTAACTTAAAATTATTTAGAATAATTTACATAAAAATATAATATTTCATTACTTGAGGATGAATAATGATTTGAAGAATTGATTGCCATTGCTTGATTCTTCAAATACAATGAATATTTTCATTTTAATTCAAATTAGAGGCAAACATTTTCTTTAGAATAAAAGTTTAAAATCATTTCTTTTAAAAACAAAACGCTCAATTTTCTTTTCTAATTTGACTTCAAAATACATTCATTGAATCAAAATATAATAATTTTTATCTATCAACAAATAACTCTGCGTTTTAACAGAAAATTATTCTGAAAGGAAAATAAGAAGTAAACAGCAATTAGACAATGTAATCGAAAAACACTGTAACTGTACCCGTCTTTATTGAGTAGGCAGACGATCATAGAAACGGTGTCTTCTTTCTGTGCGGAAGGGACGGAGACACAGAGCAAGGATTCAATATCGCACCCTAAGTTGGATTCGATCACAGAAATTTGGTCCTACAAAGAATTAAGTTTGAAATTTCAAATTTTTTTTAAAATTTTTACACACTTAAAATTATATATAAATAGTAAAAGACAATTTTTCACTATAAACAATATTTTATGCAAGTAATATTTAAGTAAATTATTAAGTACATTTAAATTGAAAAAAGTACTTGCACAAAATACACTGCCTGGCATTGCAAATGCAATACCAAAAAAGAGTTGCCTGAAAGTGATGAAACTCGCAAAACACAGAGACAACAACGAACAATAAGTATTTCGAAATGATATGCGCAATACAGAGCGAGAACAGAGTGGTCAGTAGATTGTAGGATCACTGAAGACGGCGATACACGAAGCAACACTTCTAAGCACAGAGTCAATGAGAGTACGTATGGCGTCCTGGGGAGTGGACTTCCATTCTCTGTCAAATATTTGACAAAGTGCATCTACTGAAGGAGGCAGTGGCAGTGACATACCAAATGTTTCAATTGGTAAGAAATATTGACTGATGCGAGCAGCGTACGATCGGGCGTTATCCTGCTGATAAAGGACATTCGGTATGCCCTGTAGGTAGGGAAGTGTCACCGGTCGCAGCATATCAGCCACGTAACGTTGGGCAGTCGTAGTTCCGCAAATACAAACTAGAGGTTACCTGGAATTGTACGCAATTGAACCCCAAACCATGATTCCACGTTGTCACGTGGTGGGGCATTCCATAGTTGTTGTAGGATTGGACCTGTCTCCATGTCGACGCTACAACTGTATGCGGTGACAATCACTGAAGATAAAGAACCCTGACTCTGAGATGGCATGCTCTTGTGCCATTCCGTCTTTCAAATTATTCTAATCCGGTACTATTCTAGACATTGGCGTCTGTGTTTCGGGGTCAATGGCAGTCTTCTTAATGAACGCCATGAGCGCAGACCACTAGCAACCAATGGCAAATGTTTCTGCTCTATATGGGAGCATCCAGGGTGTCTTGCACATGCTCCAGAATTTTGGTAAACGTGTTTTGCTGGGCTGTCCCAGGCTCCCAACCAACAAGTCAATCCACGCATGCTGACGCCACTCTGGCTGCACCGGCATCCAGCAAACTTTCCGAAGTTAATTGCTTATATTACATTGTTCTGCACTACAGTCAGTGCACTGTTTACGCGTCCAGCTGTCTGTCAACTGTGATTTGTGCCATAAGGACAACCTGCCATTCTCTGTCCGATCACCATGCCCCTCGTAATCTTATCTGTCTGCTGGAACTGACTCCGTCAATGATGGCCTAGTATTCTCTGCAATTACATGCGTCCTTCGACAGGAGCAAATTTACATTGTTCTGCACTACAGTCAGTGCACTGTTTACGCGTCCAGCTGTCTGTCATCTGTGATTTGTGCCATAAGGACAACCTGCCATTCTCAGTCCGATCACCATGCCCCTCGTAATCTTATCTGTCTGCTGGAACTGACTCCGTCAATGATGGCCTAGTATTCTCTGCAATTACATGCGTCCTTCGACAGGAGCAAATTTACATTGTTCTGCACTACAGTCAGTGCACTGTTTACGCGTCCAGCTGTCTGTCATCTGTGATTTGTGCCATAAGGACAACCTGCCATTCTCAGTCTGATCACCATGCCCCTCGTAATCTTATCTGTCTGCTGGAACTGACTCCGTCAATGATGGCCTAGTATTCTCTGCAATTACATGCGTCCTTCGACAGGAGCAAATTTACATTGTTCTGCACTACAGTCAGTGCACTGTTTACGCGTCCAGCTGTCTGTCATCTGTGATTTGTGCCATAAGGACAACCTGCCATTCTCAGTCTGATCACCATGCCCCTCGTAATCTTATCTGTCTGCTGGAACTGACTCCGTCAATGATGGCCTAGTATTCTCTGCAATTACATGCGTCCTTCGACAGGAGCAAATTTACATTGTTCTGCACTACAGTCAGTGCACTGTTTACGCGTCCAGCTGTCTGTCATCTGTGATTTGTGCCATAAGGACAACCTGCCATTCTCAGTCCGATCACCATGCCCCTCGTAATCTTATCTGTCTGCTGGAACTGACTCCGTCAATGATGGCCTAGTATTCTCTGCAATTACATGCGTCCTTCGACAGGAGCAAATTTACATTGTTCTGCACTACAGTCAGTGCACTGTTTACGCGTCCAGCTGTCTGTCATCTGTGATTTGTGCCATAAGGACAACCTGCCATTCTCAGTCTGATCACCATGCCCCTCGTAATCTTATCTGTCTGCTGGAACTGACTCCGTCAATGATGGCCTAGTATTCTCTGCAATTACATGCGTCCTTCGACAGGAGCAAATTTACATTGTTCTGCACTACAGTCAGTGCACTGTTTACGCGTCCAGCTGTCTGTCATCTGTGATTTGTGCCATAAGGACAACCTGCCATTCTCAGTCCGATCACCATGCCCCTCGTAATCTTATCTGTCTGCTGGAACTGACTCCGTCAATGATGGCCTAGTATTCTCTGCAATTACATGCGTCCTTCGACAGGAGCAAATTTACATTGTTCTGCACTACAGTCAGTGCACTGTTTACGCGTCCAGCTGTCTGTCATCTGTGATTTGTGCCATAAGGACAACCTGCCATTCTCAGTCTGATCACCATGCCCCTCGTAATCTTATCTGTCTGCTGGAACTGACTCCGTCAATGATGGCCTAGTATTCTCTGCAATTACATGCGTCCTTCGACAGGAGCAAATTTACATTGTTCTGCACTACAGTCAGTGCACTGCTTACGCGTCCAGCTGTCTGTCATCTGTGATTTGTGCCATAAGGACAACCTGCCATTCTCAGTCTGATCACCATGCCCCTCGTAATCTTATCTGTCTGCTGGAACTGACTCCGTCAATGATGGCCTAGTATTCTCTGCAATTACATGCGTCCTTCGACAGGAGCAAATTTACATTGTTCTGCACTACAGTCAGTGCACTGCTTACGCGTCCAGCTGTCTGTCATCTGTGATTTGTGCTATAAGGACAACCTGCCATTCTCA